>CM031860.1:41508765-41796671 GCA_018697195.1 Certhia americana | reverse complement strand
GAGGGAAGGAAGGAGGGAGGGAGCGAGGGAAGGAAGGAGGGAGGGAGGGAGTGCTCTGCCCATCCCAGCCCAGGGACCCAGGAGTTGCAGGGGGCTCCGGGAGCTCCAGCCGGGAGCACGGCTGTGCACAAGCGCTCCTCTTGGAGCTCCTCTGTTGCGGAGCTGAGTGAGATCTTACTGGAAAAAAGGTTCCCCTATAACCTAAATGTTTACATGATGCAGCTGCAAAAGAAGCCGTGCGTAGTTACTGGAAAAAATTAATGAGGTGAAGCATCAATGTCTTGGTGAATCACAGGCTGACCATAACCCGGCAGTGCCCTGTGGCCAGGAAAGCCAGCGGTGTCCTGGGTGTGCCTCGGGAACTGTGTGGCCAGCGGGTCAAGAGGGGTGATCCTGCCCCTCTGCTCAGCCCTGCTGAGGCTGCACCTGGAGTGTTGTGTCCGGCTCTGGGCTCCTCAGGACAAGAGGGACAAGGAGCTACTGGAGAGGGCCCAGCAGAGGCCACAAAGCTGATGAGAGGTCTGGAGCATCTCTCCTGAGGAGACACTGCAGGAGCTGGGCCTGTTTAGTCTAGGAAAGAGAAGACTGGGAGGGGGTGTCATCAGTGCCTATAAATATTGCAAAGGTGCGTGTCAGAGGATGGTGCCAGACCCTTTTTGGTGTGCCCAGTGACAGGACGAGGCCATCAACTAAAACAAGAAGTTGTACCTTGACATGAAGAACTTCTTTACCTTGAGAGAGGCTGAGCACTGGGACAGGCTGCCCAGGGAGGTCATGAAGTTTCCCCTCTCTGGAGAGGAAAAACCCACCTGGACACATTCCTATGTCACCTGCTCTAGGTGACCCTTGCTTCAGCAGGGGAGTAGGACCAAATGATCTCCAGAGGTCCCTTCCAACACTAACAATTCTGTGATTCTGCTTTAAAAGCAGCCAAGTAATTCCAGGGTCTTAGCTAAGCTATTATTAAACAGGTGTGGGGTGATAGATCTTGATGTGTGGAAAGGGCTAATAGTATGAAAGGGTGGTTCTTCAGAATTGAGTGGAGAAACTGGAGCAGGGGGGTGAGCAAGCCACGTAATTCTCAATATATGTGTATACATATGCTGTATGTTTCACTGAGGCCCTGCCATAACAGAAGACCAGAATAAATCTGTTTACTGGGCAGCAGCATAATGGTCTGAGGAAAAACGTGATTGAAGGGTAAAACAATGGAAACTAATAAAGGAGAGTGTGTATTAAGGAAAAAAAAAGAAAAAAAAGGTGGGGTCATACATGAACATAACGATACCTTATTTTTTGCAAGATTGAGTTTAGCTCAGTTTGTTAGAGCATGATGCTAATAATGCCAAGGTTTTAATGGCATTAAATTAATGGCATTTTAATGGCATGGGGTGGGTTTAATCCTCATATAGGTCATTCATTTGAGACCCATCCTTGCAGGTCCCTTCCACTCAGTATATTCTGTGATTTCGTGAGCCTGTCTGGCAAGGTTTAGAAAGATTGAGAAATACTTTTCCAAAGGCATGAAAGGTGTGTTTGCAAGCTTGTGAGGGAAAATATGTCTTTGAGACCTCTGGGGCTTAGCAGGCAACCAATAAAAATACTTTTTGTTTCAAAACCAGCCTTCCATTTGATTTTAACTTTTTAATAAAACATTTATAATGAGTTCTCTGTAAATGTGTGTATCTCTGAAGTTAAGGGTCAAAAGAACTATTGTGTTTTGCACCATTTCTTGAATCATGCTCTGAGCTTGTCGCTTTCATGTTTTTGGAGATATTTACGGAGTGGAAGTGATTTTCAGCTTCGATGTAGACAATCTAAGTTTGGCCTTAGAATTCAATTCGGTTTGGCTTTATACCTTGTTGGGTGGTGAAGGCCTCAGTTGGTAAATGTTCTGCATACATCGACTCTGTGTTACATTTCTGTGGTATTACTACACACCTAGTACCTACCTAGGCCTGGGAAAAAACCCTCCTCTCAAAAAAGCTCGTTGTGTTCCCTGAAATTGAAAATCAGCTTTTTTTTTTCTTTAATTACTACAGTAAATTCTTAACATTTCAGGGGATAACGGGCGCTACCTTGTTCCATATCTTGAGGGATCTTAGAATAGTGGATGATTGTTTTCCACAGTTTGTGGATACCTTGTCCATGTCCTACTGCCTTTAAAGTTGGAACAGCAGGTGTTGTTGCCTTTTTAGAAACTTTCAGACCACTGTTCTATAGATAGACAAATTCCCTGTCTTCTGTAAATGTGTTCCAATCTTACTCTCATGTTGTATGCTATTCATAGGGTGCGATGTCCAAGCCATTACTTAAGTTGTACTTTTAATTAGTAGCAGTTTGAAAAATATGTCTATACGCATGGACTGTAGTAGCTAAGTTACTCCTATGAAGAGAGTTGTTTATAAAAAATAAACTCTGTTCATTATGTTTCTTATTGAGTATGCTAACTGGATTATTATCACAGTATTATAAGTTTCTGTGCTGAATTGTCCCTCGGGTCCTTCAAAATCTGTTATTACAGTTTCTAGACATCACATTACAGCACATATCAAAGCAGATGAAAATGTATAGCATTTAATAAATATTAATAAATGTATTTAGACTGTTTTGTAAGCTAAACTTTCAGTTGTACTTAGATCGTTATTCTGGAAACACCAGATTGCTCCTGTTCCAAAGTAAAGATTACTAACGCTATTGTTTCAAAATGGAAGCAAAGTGAAGTATTTTCCCAAGTAGATTGTATGGAAGGTAGGTAGCACAAGCTATGCCTCCGGGTAATTTTCCAAACACAAGAAATAAGTTATATACTTAAGTATTTTGACTATATAAACATACACATTAGTGACT
Organism: Certhia americana; assembly: GCA_018697195.1. NCBI lineage: Eukaryota > Metazoa > Chordata > Aves > Passeriformes > Certhiidae > Certhia > Certhia americana. Next base: position 41,793,821 of record CM031860.1, on the reverse strand, counting down.
GCAAAGTGTGGAAGGCTAGATTAAATAAATAATGTTCAAAGCTTGTGGTTTTGCATAAACACGTGACTTCTGATCAGTGCTACCTTTAAAGTACTTCACGTTTAACTCTTAGTTCTAAAGAGCATCTTCATCACACACAAAGATAGTGCTGAGGAGGGGTTGTGCTGGAAAGCAGAAACTGTCCACATATGATGCCCTTCTTCAATTGCTTTGTACAATGCAAAGCCTTGGTGCTGCAACCTTTTAAGAATTCAGCACCTGCAAACAAAGGGTCTTACTTTCAATCCCAGTATCAATACCAACTAATCTTGAAACACACATGCAACTAGTACTAAATGAGTTATTAAAACTTCTCTAGATCCATCACTGTACCCACACCAACTGTTGCGCCATAGTTGGTACTTTAGATAAGTCTCCATCCAAAGTATTTAGAATTTGCCAAAATGGGTGTCCATGCTAAAAGTCTTTAATCTTTGTTCTTGATAGACAGACTTGATCGGTTCATTTGAATGGCAATGTGGCCATCTGGACCCAATGGCCTTTTCAAGTTTAAAAAAAAATAAATCTTCCAGACCTAAGGTCAAAACATATTCCTCAAACATTGTAAATGAATTAAAAAGGGTTATCCTGTCCTTTTGGTTCCCATTTTCAGTAAAACTGATCAAGGTCATTAGAAAACTTGGACACCAACCTTTCTCTTTGGAATCTTGTACAGATTCATTAGTCACAGAACTTTTTTAAACAATAAGTGAAAAATCCGGGTTGTAGTCAAGTTATGAAAAAATAGTGAGTTAAATGAATTGGTGTTACATGTTTGAATCATGAAACATTTCCTCATACCTCAACAAACAGATCAATCACCCCCTGCTTCTCAATTTTCTTTTCAAATGCATCACATTACGCCTGTAAGTCTGGTGCATTCCCACAAGGATATGAGATTATTCGGCATCTATGTCAATATGCTTCAAAGGAAGTTATTCCACATATGGAGTGATAGCTTTCTGGATGTTTGGGACCCTGGGGGGAAACAAAATCATTTTTTTTAGAGTGAAATTACCATATGAAAAGATTCAACCAAACAGCCTTAATTCTATGTATGTCACTGATGTAAGGCAGGGAAGGCACACATGAGTTAAGTAAAGCAAGATTAAACTACCTGGAGAAGAAAGGTTTTTCGTGTTGGCATGACAAGGTAACTGCTACGATTCCTCCACCCATACAACCATCCCAGAGGTAAAGTTCTTCAACAGAAACACAGTCCCAATATTACATGACAATATAGTTTCCACAAAAGTACTGTGATGAAAACAATGAATTTAGCCAGTTTTATTTAACAATTATTATTAGATTTTTTTTGCATTTGTAGATGAAGGGAATTAGAGAAAATGCTTGCGAAACCAGTCCTTTAATAAAGGAGTTACAAACATACCAGGACAAAATGGTATTTGACAAAAGTAGCTGAATAGTTTCATAAGGAGGAAAGAAATAAACCATACCGTATGGTCTCAAACGAATAGCACATCGTACCTACATACATAAACCATGTTGAAAGTCTTACATATTGAAAGGGGGACAGATCTCCATTTTTGTGATATTCTATCAGCTTTTTAAGCATCCCAAAGGTGTACTCCCTGTTAAATAAAGTTTTCTATCCTGTTCTGTGTATCTGCACAACATTTTCAGTGTATTTCACACAATCAAATTTAGCTATAAGCTTTTCAACATACAAGCAATCTGCTGTTTTTTTCTCTAATTAGTATTATCAGTTTTCAAAACTATTGCAACTTTTTCACAAGAACTAAAATCCATATTTAACAAAAAAAAAGTTAGAATATTACCAAAAATAATACTTATTTCAAATACTGTATCTGCTCACAGCGATACAACATGTTCTAGGCTTAATTATTTACGAAGACTTTGAATAAAACTGCGTTGGTAGACCAAGCGTGAAATATCGTCCTGGACTTGGCTGAACTGGTAATACGATTACAGATGTATTGGCTGCCCTTCCACTAGCCTGATCATAATCTTCAAGAAGTACTAGCCTCATTATGGCACTGAGGAACTGTCTGATAAACAAACTAACTGGAGGGGAAAATGTTGAAGTTTTAAAAATAAGCACCAATGAGTAGTGTTAAACTGTCAGATTACAGAGGAGGATAAAAAATCATCTTTTCATACAATGACTTGTATTATCATATTCACACTTTTGCAGTCCTAGTTGAGCTGGAACCAATCAAGAGAAAAAGCTCCAGAATCCAAATGCAGATTACAGTCAAAATATTATTAAAATCATTTAGACAATTTAAAGCAATTAATAGGAAAAAAGCTAAAACAGATGACAACAAGCCATTTTGATATGTTCAGTATTTTGAGTCAAGTGTTACATCAGAAAAGAGGGGAAGTACTCAAACTACCAGATAATTCCTGTTCTTATGACCAAGCTGAATGCTTACAATTCAAAACAAGATCCAGAGTCATTCATTGTGTTTCTATAGTCAAAATTACCTAATTGAGACTAAATAAGTAAAGCTCCCTTTACTCCCATTCTAGCCCTTAACAAGCTTCAGTTAAGCTAATTAATCTGCAAAAAAAAAAATTAGAGACATTTGAAATGTTTACAATTCACAGGAAAAAAATACACGATCACATATGTTTTTCTTTGCCACAGAAGTAAACAGAAATTTTAAAGGCTTTGGAGTGAAATTGTATCAAAATTTTAAACATGACATATACAGGAAAACAATTCGGTCGCAAAAGATACAAGCATCTTTGCATTAAGGAAAACTCATCTTTGTATTGTTGCATTTCTGTCTAAGAGTCCCGTAACATTCCAGAAGGACTGAGGACTTCCACCAGTTGGGTAGTTTCCCAGTCTAGGGCGGTCGGCATTAGCCAGAACGCCAAAATGAGTGCCAGGATGGTTCTAAGGAAGCTGCGTGACAGAACCACACTACTTTAGCTGACCCAAAATGAGCAAACAAATATGAACTTAACGTACTTAACAGTGTTACCGGTTTGTTCCTACAGAAGGAAGAAAGAAAGTGATAACCACCGTGTGATGCCTGTGCAACTACAATCTCCCTGGTCAGCTGAGCGTTACAAGGCAAAACTCACCTTTCCGAGAGAAAACTCTACGCACACTTACCCACAAAGAGTTTACACAAATCCCCGAGGGTAAAGCAATGCCAGCAGGAACAGACATCCGATGCTTTTAGGGCGGTTTCATAAAATCCCAGCAATTTTACGCTGGGAACACAGGCTGCTCTCCAAAAGCAGGGGACCCACGGGCAGCAGAAGAAAACCGCGAATTTTGGATATAGGTAATTTTGTTGGGGCGATTTTTTTTTTTTTTTTTTTTTTTTTTTGGCGCGGGATGGCGGGGCGGGGTGACACAACTACACTGGACAGCAAGAGCGCGTCCGGCACATCAGCCCCGGGCCCAGCGGCGGCATCCCTTCACCCGCTTACCGCAGGCCCCGCACGGCCGGAGACCCGCGAGGCACCTGCCCGGCCCCGCTCACCCAGGACAGCCCGCGGCTGGCACGAGCGGCACAGGCAAAGCAGGAGGGAGGAGGAGGGGGACGAGAACCACCGCCCGTCCCGCAGCCCCGCACCGCCCGGCTCAGCGGAACCCGGCGCTCGGACCCGGAAGCGCCCGGCGCGGAGGGGAAATGGGCTCCTCTTGTGACCTTCATGCGGGAATGCGGTGTCCCGCCAAAGGGCGGCGGCGAGGGGAGGGGAGGCGAGGGAGGGAGGGAAGGAAGGAGGGAGGGAAGGAGGGAGGGAGGGAAAGCGGGTGAGGGAAGGAAGGAGGGAGGGCGGGAAGGAAGGAGGGAGGGAGGGAAGGGAAGGAGGAGGGAGAAGGGACGAGGCAGAGGGATAGGAAGGAGGTGAGGGGAGCGAGGGAAGGAAGGAGGGAGGGAGCGAGGGAAGGAAGGAGGGAGGGAGGGAGTGCTCTGCCCATCCCAGCCCAGGGACCCAGGAGTTGCAGGGGGCTCCGGGAGCTCCAGCCGGGAGCACGGCTGTGCACAAGCGCTCCTCTTGGAGCTCCTCTGTTGCGGAGCTGAGTGAGATCTTACTGGAAAAAAGGTTCCCCTATAACCTAAATGTTTACATGATGCAGCTGCAAAAGAAGCCGTGCGTAGTTACTGGAAAAAATTAATGAGGTGAAGCATCAATGTCTTGGTGAATCACAGGCTGACCATAACCCGGCAGTGCCCTGTGGCCAGGAAAGCCAGCGGTGTCCTGGGTGTGCCTCGGGAACTGTGTGGCCAGCGGGTCAAGAGGGGTGATCCTGCCCCTCTGCTCAGCCCTGCTGAGGCTGCACCTGGAGTGTTGTGTCCGGCTCTGGGCTCCTCAGGACAAGAGGGACAAGGAGCTACTGGAGAGGGCCCAGCAGAGGCCACAAAGCTGATGAGAGGTCTGGAGCATCTCTCCTGAGGAGACACTGCAGGAGCTGGGCCTGTTTAGTCTAGGAAAGAGAAGACTGGGAGGGGGTGTCATCAGTGCCTATAAATATTGCAAAGGTGCGTGTCAGAGGATGGTGCCAGACCCTTTTTGGTGTGCCCAGTGACAGGACGAGGCCATCAACTAAAACAAGAAGTTGTACCTTGACATGAAGAACTTCTTTACCTTGAGAGAGGCTGAGCACTGGGACAGGCTGCCCAGGGAGGTCATGAAGTTTCCCCTCTCTGGAGAGGAAAAACCCACCTGGACACATTCCTATGTCACCTGCTCTAGGTGACCCTTGCTTCAGCAGGGGAGTAGGACCAAATGATCTCCAGAGGTCCCTTCCAACACTAACAATTCTGTGATTCTGCTTTAAAAGCAGCCAAGTAATTCCAGGGTCTTAGCTAAGCTATTATTAAACAGGTGTGGGGTGATAGATCTTGATGTGTGGAAAGGGCTAATAGTATGAAAGGGTGGTTCTTCAGAATTGAGTGGAGAAACTGGAGCAGGGGGGTGAGCAAGCCACGTAATTCTCAATATATGTGTATACATATGCTGTATGTTTCACTGAGGCCCTGCCATAACAGAAGACCAGAATAAATCTGTTTACTGGGCAGCAGCATAATGGTCTGAGGAAAAACGTGATTGAAGGGTAAAACAATGGAAACTAATAAAGGAGAGTGTGTATTAAGGAAAAAAAAAGAAAAAAAAGGTGGGGTCATACATGAACATAACGATACCTTATTTTTTGCAAGATTGAGTTTAGCTCAGTTTGTTAGAGCATGATGCTAATAATGCCAAGGTTTTAATGGCATTAAATTAATGGCATTTTAATGGCATGGGGTGGGTTTAATCCTCATATAGGTCATTCATTTGAGACCCATCCTTGCAGGTCCCTTCCACTCAGTATATTCTGTGATTTCGTGAGCCTGTCTGGCAAGGTTTAGAAAGATTGAGAAATACTTTTCCAAAGGCATGAAAGGTGTGTTTGCAAGCTTGTGAGGGAAAATATGTCTTTGAGACCTCTGGGGCTTAGCAGGCAACCAATAAAAATACTTTTTGTTTCAAAACCAGCCTTCCATTTGATTTTAACTTTTTAATATAAACAATTTTAATTCATGCATGTTCTTCTGATAAAGTCTTTATCTCTGAAGTTTTACCGGGTCAAAAAGAACAGTGTTTTGCACCATTTCTTGAATCATGCTCTGAGCCTCTGCTGCTGTCATTGTTTTGGAGTATACTTAGAGTGGAAGTGATTTTCAGATTCTATGTAACAATCTAAGTTTTGCCTCTAGAATTCAATTCTGTTTTTCTTTCGTACCTCTGTGGGCTGTGTGTAACGCCTCAGTGGTAAACTGCTTCTGCATACATCAGACTTGTTAACACATTTCTGTGGTATTACTACACACCTAGGTACCTACAGGCCTGAAATCACACCCCTCCTCCAAAAGCTCTGTTGGTTTCCATAAATTAAAAATACTTCTTTTTTTTTCTTTTAATTACTACAGAAAAATTCTTAACATTCAGGTAATAGGCTCCACCTTGTTCCATATTCTCTGAGGGATCTGAGAATATGTGATGTATTGTTTTACATTCAGTGGAACTTGTCCATTTTCCTACTGCCTCTAAATTTGGAACAGCAGCTTGTCTGTTGCCTTTTAGCAAACTTTGCAATGCTATCAACTGCTTCTATTAGATAGACAAATTCCCTGTCTTTTGTAAACATATTCAATTCTTACTCTCATTGTTTGTATGCTAATACATAGGGGATGATTTTCCAAGTCATTCTTCAGATTTTCCTTTCTAATTAGTAGCAGATGAAAAATGCTCTATATGCACTGAATGTCGTAGCTAATGATTACTAATTAAGATAGTGTTAAAAAAAATAAATCTTAGTTCCTTATTATGTTCTATTGAGTAGCTTAACTAGAGATTTATTATCACAGTTATTTATAAGTTTCTGTTGCTTTTGGAAACAGCCTTTCTGTGATTTTTTTTTTTTTAATTTTCTAAATGGCCCTTTCTTTTAAGTATTAATTAATTTACTCATGGTGATCTGATTTGTATACATCTACTGTGATCAGATTGCTTTTTTAAACCTTTGTTTAAGTAACTATGAATTTAAACTGGATGTACTTCAATAATACCCAATAATTGAGTATTACCTGAGGAGGACCACCTCAACTTCAGGTGAATCCAGACTTTTAACAAGGTAGGTGTTCCTTCAGATTCTCTCTGATTTAGTTGGAAGAACAAAAGATCCTGCACAAAACTGGGACCTTTGGAAGAAAATTACTCAAATGGGTGTTGACAGGTAGGAAAGACTCTGAGCACAAAACAAAAAGGCTGCAATGAAAATATTTGCCAAGTGTAGAGATTGAGAAACAAATAATTGCTGAAAAGACTTTTAAAAAAGACTCACTCTTATTACCTTGCTGAATTAAACACCTCTATTGAGTCTGGCTGAGGTGGGGTTATTTTCCCTTAGCATCTCTCACGGTGCAGTGCTTTGCGTTGGTAGCTAGAAGTGTTAGCCAGTGTTTTGGCTGCTGCTGAGTAGCCCTACACAGCATCAAGGCTGTCTCTCCATCATTCCTCCTGGCCAGGAGGCTGGAGTGGGCAAGATCTTGGGAGGGGACGCAGCTGGGATAGCTGACCCATTGCCCAGAGGATATTCCATAATGTAAAATATCTTCCAAAGCAGCTGGTACACACACTGAAGCTCTTGCTTCCTGGGAAATAGCTGGACATTGCCTGCTGATGGGAAGTAGAGAAAAAAAAAAAAAATCCTCGTGTTTTCATTTGCTTCCATGCACAGCCTTTTTTTTTTTTTTTTTTTTTTTTTTTTTTAATCAAACTGCCTTTATCTTGATCCATGAGGATTTTGTCCATCTTACTTCTTTCTTGCACACTGTCCTGCAGAGGTGGGGAGTGATAGAGTGGCTTGGTCAGCACCGGGTGTCCAGCCAGAGTCAACCCACCACAATTCTGCTGTGCAATCAAGCATAAGGATACAAAATAACATAGCAGCTGAGACCTTTTAGAGGGTGATAACTGTGGGGGGGGGGGGGGGGGGAAGGGGAAAAACTGCAGTGAAGGTATTTTTTTTTCTTTTTCAAATTTTTGGAACTCTGAAAGAATGTGAAGAGAGTGGTTGTTACCCTGGTACTTCATTTAATGTCACAGGTTTTATAGCCTGCTGTTTTCTTGCCATTAAAGCAGACTGAATTTCTGGTAACTTCATTTCTCTTCTGGACATAAGCCTAAGGGGACCAAATCCACTTGGCAGCTTTGCTTATTTCTCACAAACACTGAAGGTAGTTTCACATGTGCATTACATCCCTGTACTTGTCACAGCTTTCTTCAAAACTTTCCTGGTTAGATCTCACCACATTTCTGTCATCTGGGGGGTACATGGTGTGTGATGTCTTTTGGGTTATGTTTTATGCAACTAGCCCAAGGGAACCGTTTTTCAGTGAAATAGGAAACATGAGATCCTGTGATGTCAGCAGAGACACAAATGAAGCATGTAGCTAATATTTAGCACCATCTTAATTTTCATAGGCCATTTTGTGAACCTCTACACAGGGTAAAGTACCCTATGCTTTTGTTTTCTGTTTTTGTTCTTGCAATGTGTTGTGCTTCCTGCATGGATTCAGGTGGAGTCTGTACCAAAACAGTCAGTCAGCAGCAGCTGGTTCTGAAAATAAGAGTTGGTCACTACAGAGTAAACAGTGAAGGAGGTAAGAGGAGTATTTATTGTACCATCCCCCTGTTACCTTTTTGCTGGTGAACTCTTCAGTTCTTCTGAGGGTAGGGGTTCAGAGTGGGAGTTTGCCACTTGGTACTTAATTTTGCCATGTAGAGAGATCTGATGCTGATCTTTTTCCTGTGTGCCTGAAGTACCAGGATATTTCTCCGCAAGTCTCTCTGCCAGAACAAGCAGGCAGAGGTGCATGCTACATTCCCTGCAGATCAGATCTTTCCCTTTTGCTGATGTGTCAGCTGCATCATAAGTGTGGGTGCCAGGATCGATAGTTGGCTGATAGTCGATAGTTGCCCCTGCAGTGAGGAACACTCTTGATATATGCAGGGTTGTTGAGAGAAATTTCTAGTAGTGCTCTCAGCTGCTGTTAAAGCCTGTTCCTTTCAGAGTACACAGCTTAGACTGGGCACAGAAATATATAGGATGTGTTTAATACTCCATGCTATTCCAGACATGCAGATGGGAAACAGGTTCCCAGTTTTTGTAGCCAGGCCATTCTATGCCAGTAAGCTGAGTGCTTAGGCATGTTTCTGGGTATATGTTGTTTATGAGTATCAAGAAACTTTGTGAGTCCTTAGTGCTCATGAAAATACTCTCATTTGATTATGTTTGTAGAAAACTAAACCAGGATTTAAAGTTTCATGCTAGGTATTCGCAGATGCTGGGAGCTAACCAGAGAAGTCAATCAGTGTTTTTTATTAGTACTTGAAAAGAAAATAATGTTTCATCCCATTTAAGAATGTTGCTTTTTTTATGCAATGCACTTTGCCTTTTGCAATTTTTTTTTTTGGTAAAAGCTTGGAGAGATCAGAGTTATAAAACATATTCAAGGAATGTCATTTGGACCAATTATCAGTGTATTGAGTGAACATTTCAGCTACCAGCTTTGGGTTTGGTTTTTTTTTTTCATCCGGTTTTGCTCCCCCGGTGCCGCGGTTCGGGCAGAGGCCGCCAGGTGGCAGCAGCGGCCCGCGCCGCGCCCCGGGAGCGCCTCGTACACCTGGCTGCGCTGCGGCCTGCCCGCATCCCGGCAGGATCGCCTTTGGCCTCCGTGGAAACCTGAATAAATTAGTGTCGCTATCTATGTAAAAGGCTCCGCTAAAGCGGGGTCCATGCATTAGTTCTTTACAGCTTTCACACACATAGAAATTGATGTTAGGGAACTCTGCTGGTGCCCTCTGCTGTGGGGGCCGTGCTCTCTGTCTAGGCTGAGGCAGAGCTAAGCAGATTGGAAATATATTTACCCCAAGTTTGCAGAATGTACAGCGAGCTGCTGATGGGGGTTTATCTGGACTCACTTGGTGTTTTCTGTGCTACCATTTTAACTAGAGGCTTTTCAGTCTACTCACACTTGTCTGCAGCAGCCCACTATCAAGTAGACCTTAGAAAATGGTTATCACATCTTGCAGCTGCCGAAGTCACTCTCCTGGGTCACTCTCCTGAAAGGGAAGATAATGGTTCTTGCCCAACCTGGGGATGTTGCAAAAGAACTGAGAAAACAGAGAAGGCTTAAACAAATTCTTTTCCTAGGAGAATTCCTTTTTTTGTAATCTCTACAAACAAGAGCAGCTGCCTGTCACCAGAGGCTGGGCTGTTCTCCGCTGACTGTACTGTTTGTGGTTGTGTTCAGAGACAAAACAGCTGATCACCAGGTGACTCCCATTACAAATCCTTTCTCTTAGTGCATCTTACTGCTTATATTGGTGTGATTTTTGTGCTTATGTGAGGCCTTAGGGATCTCCTGTAAGAATGCATGTGTGTTGCTGTTCCCACCCATTCTACCCCTGTCCTGTGACCAGTCAAACCTTCTCTCACACTTTGTCACTGGAAAGCACTCATCATTCTCATCAACTTTTTCGTATAATTTTGAACTTTGAGAGACAGAAATTGTAACAAAGTTAAATATTCCCTTTAGAAATGTATTTGTATGTCTTGAAACTACCTTAGTTTTTGGCAGTTATGTGCTAAAATGTGAGAGACTATTTGGATGTGACAAAGCCTCCAGAAAGTATATTTTACTCAGACACAGAGACATATCTATATAGATATATATATGTCTCTGTGTCTGAGTGTAAAATAGTTCATTATTTTATTTGTCTTGTCAGATCTCTGTCACCACCTCTCAAGCCAAGAGGGTGGTGATCATCAGCAGAGGAGGTGAAAGACCTGAGGCCAGATTTGTCCCAAACTCTCTAACATTGTATCCTGTATTTGTTTAACAAGGTCCATGTAGAGACAGGCTTTCCAAATATATATTCCTTTTTTAAGATCTAAAAATATACAAAATGCAACCCATTTACTTCAAAACCTATAAAATCTGTTCATGCTCTACAAGTGGGATAATACTGGCACAGAATTTAAAAGAACATACATGTCTTAATTCACCTTAAGGTTAGTGCAGTTTGTGAAAGGAAATACATTTTTGGTTGACATTACCTTTAGTTTAAAATGTTGTTTATAGCAGACACTTGTGCAAGCTTGTAACTGTGCCAGGATCTAACTTAGGCAGGCAGAAAGTATCCACCACTGCAGCGTTTCCTGCATCTTCCAGGAGCGTGGCGGACAAATCGAACAGTCACAGACTAGAAAAAGCTGGAAAGCACAGGCAAATATTTAGGATGGCTACTGTTTGCTGAGCTCTCCTGACACTCAGCGTTGTACGTGCAGACAATTTGACAAAAGGAGTAACCTCTCTCCCTGTGGGCGTGGATGTAAGGGTGGCACAGGTGATCCAACTCAGGTGAGCAGGGAGTTGGGGTGACATTGCTCTTTGGTTAAGGGTTTGCACACAAGGCTTTATGAGTTTGCCTCTCCATGATCAGTGTGCCATCCTTAAACATCACACTCTTTCCACTTTCCTCTCGTACTCTTTCCCTGCCTAGGCTTTACAGTGCTCAATGTCCTTCTCTGGCAGGAAGGATGGGGCCTCTCCTAGTCTTGGTTAGAACAATGCAGACAGAAGCTAAAGACAGTTTTCAGTGAGTAATTTGCCTAGTTACATATAAAACTAGTATTTTTCATTGGCAGTGTTTACGACAATGGCCCATTTCAGTTAATTTGTATGTTATCAGTGATACGGATGTTTTGTCTGTTAGTGGAAAACATGTACTTGGTGCTGAACTCCTTTCAGAAGTTTCAGATTGGTGGCTGCCTGTGTGTAGTAGGACAACAGCCAGTACGTGGGGAGCTGTTTTCTTCAGGCTGCCCTAGCACTTCCCCAGGATGTTTAGATAATGCAGAAAACAGGCCACATCTTACCTGCTGTGTCTCTCTCTAGGAAAGAAGGGGTATTCTGAGAGAGTGCAGGATATACTCAGGCAGCTGGGATGACCAGTGGGTTTGTAAAATGTTTGAAGAATTTGTAGACCCTGGCCTGACTTGTGCTGCAATGTAAATAATGTGGTAAAACTCACTCTGCTGTGTTGATCCTGTTCTCACCTTAGGGGTTTTTATCTTGGAATGACAGGGGTCTCTGCTTGTGGCAATAAAATTGAATAGAAAACAAGGTGGGGCAGGCTCAGGACAGGTCTTGACATATGGCAGACAGGCTTGTACTGATTATTTGGATAAGCATATTTGACATTTTTAAGATGTTTTGTTCTTTTCACCTATGCAGAGCAGAAAGGGTGCACATTTGTGAGTGATAATAGCAAAAACTTCTAGAAACATTTTTTGGCATTTGCTTTAAAAGTCAATGAATTAAAAACAAATTCTTCCAGTACAATTAATATCTAAATTTCTTTAGCCTTATTCCTAGAATGACTGTCCTCCTGCAATAGCAATGAGCCTGTATTTCTAATTGCTTGTTGTCACATCTCTCTAACTCTCTATTTTTGTACCTCTGGTAAGGTTAAAAAAGCCTTAATAGGAAATAAAAATGCATTTTAATGCTGTGATATGTTTGTGATTCCATGAGGCAGATGAAAGTAGGGCTTGCTCTGAATATGAATGATGGTTACAAATTGTGATTTTTAGTTGGTGATGTGATTTGTGGCTGGACCTGTTGGAACTTGCACATGGCACCTTGGGCTGCTTGCATTCTGAAATTCAGTCTCATGCCTGTGTTGTTACAACTGACATCTGTTTCAGTAACCTGCAGCCAGTGTTCCCCATGAGTTCCTGTAATTGCTGTTGGCAGCGGACACAGCCAGATTATGTCTAGGAGTAGGTGCTCCTGCTGATTTCAATTTAGGCAAGGCATGAATCCACAAACAAGAAGCCACAAACGGTTGGAAGGAGTCAGCTCATAGCTGATTTACTGGTGTGTGGTAGAGGTGTACTGAGAACAAATCACACGGATGGATTTTTGTATGCAGATGGCCGCTTGCTTAAAGACCTTCTCTCTTCATTCTGGAGATATGTCAAATGCTCTTTGCCTAAGAATAAGGGACAGTTGCCTCCATCCTTTTAGCTGCTTCTAATTCAAAACCAAGTAGCACCCACAGTGCTAAATTCCTCTTCCCATCGTAGAACCTACTGAGCTAGATGGACCTGTGCTTTGATCCATTACAGCTGCTCTTGTGTTTTTTATAAAGTATTTAACTACAAAATTAAAGTCTAATTAAAAATATTACTATATAAATAAATATATTTTATTATAAAGTATATATATTTATATAGTATTATATTATATTACTATTTATATAGTATTTATATACTATATATTTATATAGTATTATATTATATTAATATATAGTATTATATAGAATTAATATGATTATATAAAGTTAAAATTTAATTAGGAAGTTAAAATTTGATTGCCTTAGAGTTTATGTGGAGATGGGGAACATTCCTGACACAGAAGAAGTCAGACAAGGCTTTGAGATGTGACCTCACCAGTGTCAGAGGGCCACTACTGCCCTCGTCCTGCTGGCCACACTATTTCTGATGCACGCCAGGTGCCGTTTGCCTTCTTGGCCACTTGAGCACAGCAGACTCGTGTTAAGCTAGCTGTTGAACAGCATCTCCAGGTCATTTTATGCTGAGCAGCTTTACAGATGCTCTTCCCCAAGTCCGTAGTGCTGCAGGGGGTTGTAACCCATATGCAGGACCTAGCACTTCACCTTGTTGTACATCATACATTTGGCTTCAGCTTGTCACTCCAACCTGTCCAGCTCCCTCTGTAGACCCTTCCTACCTTCCAGCAGATCAACACTCCCACCCAATTTGTTGTCATCTGCAGGCTGACTGAGGATGCCCTTGAGACCCCCATCCAGATGATCAGTAAAGATACTGAACTGACAGTGGCCCCAACACTGAACCCTGGGGAACATCTCTCATGGTTGGCTGCCAGCTGGATGTAACTCCACTCACCACCAGCTCTGGCCCAGCCATCCGACAGTTTTTACCCAGTGAACACTGTGGCCATCGAAGCCTTGGGCAGTTTCTCCAGGAGAATGCTGTGAGAAATGGTGTCAGAGGGTTTACTAAAGTCCAGGTAGAAGGCATCTACAGCCTTTCCTCCTCCACTGAGCATGTCACCTTGTCATAGAAGGAGATCAGGCTGGTCAAGCAGAACCTGCCTTTCATGAACTCGTGTTGGCTGGACCTGATCCACTGGTGCCGTGTATCTCCCGCAGCCTCTTACAGCAGTCAACTGCTGTGTCCTGACACTTGCATGAAAGGAACGTTTTGAAAACTTCTCAAAATCTGTCTTTTTCTTTCCATCTTCTTATCTGTCTAACTCTTCAGCTCCTAAGGTGCAATACCATGTAATACCTATCAAACCAAAGACATTTGATTGACCATCTGAGGGTGCATGGTGTTTTTTGCAACCGAAACACCTCCATCATTTCTTTAGGAGTTTGAAGGCTTCAGGGGGTACATGTATTTGCATACAAGAGGAAAACATTCTTTGGCATCAGATGTAGAATGTTAGTACACTGTCAGGAACTAAGATTAAAGGGTTTGCCTACAATCTGTCAGACTGTCATTTTCAATAAATTCTATGTCACTGTGGCAGAGTCGCTGCCATAGTAATATCACAGTGACACAGTATCTATGTATTATCACTCTAAAAGCAGAATGCACACATCATCCTAGGAGGATATTTCTGAAGTAAGAAGAAAAGGTAAAGTGTGGCAATGATAAAAAAAAAGGGTTTTTTGTTTATTTGCTTTGCTTTTTTCACAGCTGTTGGAGAGAAAAACAGCCAGAACTTGAGAATTTCTATGGAAGCCAAATACTGGACAATGAAGAAAAAACCCTTTCTTCTTGACCCAGTTACATGTCATACACAACATGTAATAGTCATTTGAGACCATCACATATGACATAATTGATCCAAGCCCTGGCCTTTCTTCTGTTTTTACTTGTTCTCCTAGCTGGGAAGGCCACAGCCCAGTGAAAACAGTCACGTAGTCACACACCACTGTTCCTGCTGCTTTGAAGGTAGGAAGGCAAAAGCATTCCATACACTCTGTTGCTGGAGGGTTATTTTTCATGGGAACTTACTCAGACTCCTTGAAGGTATGGGCAAGTTCATATTGGTGTTTTTGGCTGTGTGTTGGAGATGCAGCAGAAATACTAAGATAAGATCTTTGATTGATAAAGTAATTCTTTTTTTCCTTGGAAAATGTCAAGAAGGAAATTATGGTGGCTGCTGGGGGTAGTTCCTATCAAACTGTAAAGTGGTCTGTGCAAGGCAGCTCAAGATTTTCACCAAGACTTGACCTGCTGTCCCCACATTTCTCTGTCTCCCAGTAACACACATGGAGATTATCCCAGAGATAATCTCTCAAAAATATCCTATGCTCCTTTCTGCAGCTGGGTAAAATTATAGCACCTGTATCAGAGATAATCCCTTTGTTGTTGGTCTCAAAAGTAGCCAGGTGGGCTTTTCTCTGTGTTAATGCTGGTCAAGAGTACCTCAGCAATGCAAAATGCAGACAGATGTGTGCACAGCAAACTGGGCACTTAGGAGTGATGTGCCTTAGTGAGATGTGCCTTCTGAATGCTGACTTCTGGTTCCAGCCTGAAAATGCACACCAAGTCATTAGAAAGCTGTGCCTGAGAACCAAGACAAGAATTCCAGAGATTTGCATGTTGTTCTTGTGAATGTAGGGGATTTTTTTCTCCTAAAATGCTTTCTCTACCTACAAATTTTTGTGCAATCTCAGTGCATGAAAGCTGTGCATTTCTCTTTCAGAGTTTTTTTTTAGTCCGCTGTTTTCTGCTGCCAATGCTAGCTTATGTAACTTGCAGCATGATAAGGATCCCTTCACAGACAGCAACCAAACCATGAAATCAAGATCTTTTGATCATGTTTAACGGAAGAGCTTGTTTTTCTTCTTTTGCTATTGTATTGGGCTGTCCTTTCTCTTCTGGTGTCATTGAAGCTAGGCAATCATAAGTCCAGTTGCATAATATATGAGATGAAACACTTGTATAGTCATTAATAAAATGACCAAATTGTTGACAGTTCTGCTGCTGTCTCTGCCAACTACCTCATTTCCATTCTAGGAACAAATCTGGACTTTGGGCTAAATGAGACATTCTGGAAATCATGGTGGTAGGCCTATGTGCCAGAAGAACACAGCAGGTGCTACAGGTGAGCAGCAAGAGGAAAGGTGCTTGCTGGTACCTCCAGAGGAAAAATATGTATCAATGTTTCCCACTTATGTTTTGGATCAGGAAGAAAAATTTCAGTATCTGTTATTTTATTATAAAATACAGATTAAGAAATTCTGGGTGTTTAATTTTATTTCCAGGGAATAATTCAGGGCACAAATAGGCCATAAGTGTATAGGGAATCACCAAGTCATTGAAAAGCACTGATCTTAAAGAGAGCATTTAGTCCATTACTCAGCTTCAGCTGTAGCCATATCTTTCCAGGCTGTTTCTTGTCTAGACTGTTTTTTAAAACCTTATCTGGTGGCTATTTCATAGTCTCCTCCAGTGCTCAATTATCCTTGCTATTGTAATGTCTGTTCTGATGACTAACCTAAAATTTCCAGCTTGTGTAATTTGATACAATTACATTTGCTTCTTATGCAGAGGTCATGGCATCAAGGATTCATTTGTCATTGCAGATGCCTTTCTTCTTTTGAAGACCACTCTGATGTTTCCTCTCAGTTCTCCCATCCCTAGACAAAACAGCCCACAGTCTTTCAGTCTTGATAGATCTTTTTTCTCCTTGCTTCTGTGTAAGAGAAGAAAACAGTTTGCTTTTCCCATTTTTCTGGCTAACTGCATGCTCAGAATATTAATCATGTTTCACCTTTTCTGTTCAGAAATCATTTGGTATCATTTTCTGAGTGGGTCTTAAACCCATTTAACAAGGACAGGATAGAGGCAGAAACTGCTCAAAAGTGATAGTAAAAGAAAGCAGAATATACAAACTTTGGATGTAGGGTTTAGTTTAACATCTAAGGAGTTGTGTGTAAAATTGAAAGAAGTACATGAGATATTTCAGAATGCTACAGCCTCAACATTCAGGTTCTCTCCCCATCCCTCTCCTGTCTTCTGTGGGAACCATTCTGATTCTTGCACCATTTCTGCAAGAGAGTTATAATTAAACTACAGAAAATTATAGTCACAAAATTATTTGCAAATCTCTTAAAAAGAATGGGAGAAATATAGGGCTTTTTGACCTTGCGATGAAAACCAACATTTTTTTCTTCTTCTCCAGCTGTTGAAGAGTTAATAAGTGTACGTCAGAAAGACAACAAAGCCAGAGGGGGGGGAGGAAGGGAAAGAAGCTTTTGTGCCACTTCCTGACACAAAGACTTTCGTGTGAGGGCCAGATAGATAGAAAAGTTGTTTTTCCAAGCTTTGTAACAGCGTCAGTGCAAGTGTGTTTAAGTTTTATCCTTCAAAGCATTTCAATTTCTCTAAATTTGGTGAAAGTACAGAATAGAAGGAAATGATTCAGGATAGCTACAAAGCTAGGGAAAGTAATGGGTGAAACTTAGATAAGATGAAATCACTCACACCATCAAAAAGGAAGCAGAACCCATTTTCACTAGCAGTGAAGATGAAGATGATCTTGATTGAGTACTGAAAAGATGGAACAAATGTTTCATTTCTACACAGATATATCGAAGAGTGCCTTTTCATCAACTGTGTTGCTCTGAAGGGCAGAGAGATGAGGTTTCTAATGGAAGCCTTTGCCATTTAGTTAAGTCCTTTGCTAACAAAACTGCATTGAACTTAGTTTAAAATCTATCTGGAAATAAGCAAATGATAGTATTTCTAGTATCTCAATAGAAACAAATCAACCCTGAAAGCTTAAAATGTGAATTACCTGTACATATTGGAGAACTGGTCAGGGATTTCTTCTAAAATACAAAATTGGTATGTATTTTAGTAGTAGTCAGTACACTGACTACTGCAGTACTACTGTAGTAGTCAGTACACTGACTACTGCAAAGAAAATAAAGTAATATATGCCAGTTTTTCCTACAAATCTACCAATCATTTCCTATCAGCTTGCCTATTAAATAAAGTTGAAGAATTAACTCTTCTGTGCCCTAGAAATGGTGGATGAATGGAAGCTGCACTGGATGAAACTTCTGTTTCTTCTGATCTTCTGGTGTATGTACTTCAATCTTGTACTTCTAGTGGAGTCCTTTCTATTTAAAAACAATCTAAAAATCCAATATTTAAAGTAAGAGTAGTATACTAAACAGCTGGCAGTGTGTCGCAGAGGGTGCATGAGGCAGTGGAATGACCTGTGTTCAGTTATGTGAGAATTGTTTTGATCTGGGGACTTTATGTTCTTCTTACACATTTTTCAGCAATGAAGTGTGTGCCAGCAGCTGCCCTGGGTGCGCACCATGTGTTTCCATGTTACAAGCAATGCAGAGCAGTCATCTGTGTGCCTTGCTCAGAGGCAGTCAGCCTCTGACTCATGTCTCTCTAGCCAGAGTTTGTTTTCCTTTCTCGTGTATTCTGCAGTCTGTTCAGTCTCTTGAGAATTAGGAAAACTCACCTTTGCTGTCTTCCTCATTTTGATCTTATTATGTAGATATTTAATTGCTCCCATGTGCTCAGGACACATGAGCTGTGATTAGAGAGTAATCCTTGAGGCTCAGAACGCCATTTTAGGAACACTGACAAGAGTTTTTAATCAAGTGTCATGAATAATGTTATGGCTTTCTGCAAACCTATGTCTTGGAGCAAGGACTCCATATGGTTTGAATATATGGCCATACAGCTTGCCTAATTTCATGTGAACAGAATAATCTGGGCCAGAATTTCCAGTCTGTGCAATGCTTAGGGCAGGAGGTGGGGAGCACCAGCTCCAGAATTCAGAATGAGAGGGCAGTATATGTTGCCATTAGGACAGCCTGCTTCATGGCAGCACCTGCATATCCACTTCAGTGCTGGATGGTGAGGCTGTATTTGGACAGGGGCACACTGTCTACAACAATTTGACAGTGTCTCTCTATCATGATGCTGCACAGTGCAGCATAGACTTTTCCAAGCAGGGAGCTATCCAAAGATCATTGAGGTGACAGTGGATAGGAACTTTTGACTAAGGTGTCAAGGGGTAATGGCTTCAAAATGAAAGAGAGTGGGTTTAGATTAGCTATTAGGAAGAAATTCTTTACTGTGAGGGTAGTGAGGCACCGAAGCAGGTTGCCCAGAGAAGTTGTGGATGCCCCATCCCTGGAACTGTTAAAGGATAGGTTGCATGAGTCCCTGAGTGGCCTGGTCTAGTGTAAGGTGTCCTTGCCCATATCAGAGGGGCTGGAATGAGACCTCTAAGGTCTCTTCTAACCCAAGCCATTCTATGATTTGGTTTTTGGTTTATAAGTTCAATGAGCTATCCTACCAGATCATGACAAAGGATGAGGCATTTCATCAATCTCTTTGTTATAAGTCAAAGCCATTAAATGAGTAACTGGACAACACTAAAGACTGAAATAGAAGCCAGAAATCTTTATTAAGGCACTATTTTTACTACTTTTCTACCAGGAAAACCCCTTGAAAGAAAGGAAGAAAGGAAATTAAAATGAAAGCTTCTGAGATCAGTGGAAGATTCAGCACTGGTGTGTCATCACCCATAGACACAGGGGTCACACTGATGTGTTGAACAGAGATTTCTGCAGGAATGGCCACCCTGTGATAGTGACTCATTGCCAGTCCTGAGTATGGCTGGAGGAAATCCAATCTGAGTGTAACATTGCTGTGCAAAAGCATAATTACTTGGCTGCTAATGTCAACAAAGTTGTGTGTGGGAAGAATTCCAAGCATGGTGTATCACTAATGCAGATACCAAGGTAATCTGGGGTAAACCAGAAAGGCTGATCTCCCTTGACTCCTACTCTGTGGATATTTCTGGTGCTTAGGGGCTTAGTAATTTTCAGCATTTTAAATGCTAATTTTTGGTTTTGAAAGCTTAAATAGGAACCAAACAATGACAGTATATGCCAGCAACTTTACTCATAGTCTCTAATGAAATCCAGTTGTGACCTTACAATAGGAACTGAAGCACTGCACTAAATCAGCTTTTAGTTCACAGAATCACAGAATAACTAGGTTGGAAGAGAGTCCACTCTCTTACACTGAGTCCAACCCATGCCCTAACACCTCTACTAGAAGCCACGTCTAGTGGCTCACTCACCAAGTGCCACGTCCAGTCTTTTTTTAAATACCTCCAGAGATGATGACTCCACCACCTCCCCAGGCAAAGCATTCCAGTACTTTATTACTCATTCTGTGAAAAATTTCTTCCTAGTATCCAGTCTATATTTCCCTTGGTGCAGCTTAAGACTGTGTCCTCTTGTTCTGTCAGTTGCTGCCTGGTGAAAGAGACCAACCCCCACCTTTCAGGGAGCTGTAGACAGTGATAAGGTCACCCCTGAGTCTCCTTTTCTCCAGGGTAAACACCCCCAGCTCCCTCAGCCATTCCTCACAGGGTTTGTGTTCCCAGCCCCTCACCTGCCTTGTTGCCTCCTCTGGATGTGCTCCAGCATCTCAATGTCCTTCCCAAACTGAGGACACAGCACTCAAGGTGTGGCCTCAGCAGTGCCCAGTACAGGGGCAGAATGACCTCCCTGCTCCTGCTGGCCACACCAGTCCTGATCCAGGCCAGGATGCCCTTGGCCTTCTTGCCCACCAGGGCACAGAGCTGGCTCATGTTCAGCCGGCTGTCACCAGCACCCCCAGGTCCCTTTCTGCCTGGGCACTGTCCAACCACACCATCCCCAGCCTGTAATGCTGCAGGGGGTTATTGTGGCCAAAATGTAGGACCCAAGTTCAGTATGCATCTATCCTACTAATGCTAATGAAGGTCCAGGCATGGAGCAAAAATGCATTACAAAGCACTACAGAAGCATTAATTTTTAGAAACATTCAAGATGAAGATATTCCATCAGGGAGAGAGCCAAACTGAATCATGGAATAAATCATTATCTGGATGGTGGTTTGTATAAAGCAGGAAAGAAAGCAAAGAAACAAATGGGACTAAGAATGTAGGGAACAGCTTTGAAAGTCTGGTCGCAGTGCAGCACCTACATAGCAACAGGAATTTAGAAGGATTGAAAGGGTAGCAAAATAAGACTTACGAAAATTTTTGAGAAAGAGAATGAAATGAGCAAGTAAAGGGATAAAACTGAAGATTTTTTTTTTACTTACAGGGACTGCATACAATCGAGAAGTTAAGAAAAACATTGTATAGCTGCTGTAACACTTTCCCATTCTGTCTGTCAGCTATGCCAAACCTAAATTATAGTTCAATTAGCATTGAGAAGCACTGTGCACACTCATGCTCTCTCCCCAGAGTTATTCAAATTGTAACTTCAAGCCTTAATATCTACGTCTCCCTGCTGGAGAGATCCTGCCATAGACCGCATTGCATATTACTTAGTTTGTGGCTTCAGCACAAAGTGATTCAGTGCAGTTACTGGGATTCTTCCTCTCTGACTTCATGGACTTTCTGACACTTGAATGAAGTGTATTTCTAAACCAGACACCTGAGTTCAGCTCACAGGCATTTCTACACTGTTTCATCACATACTGAAGAAGAAAACTGCACAAAAATATTTTGTATTATGAAGGACCTTTAGAGAGCAGTGTTGGGACCTTTACAGGGGCCATAAGCCTCCAGCCAGTGTACAAGAGAATCCTGTAATGTGTTTTTAATCATGAATTGTGTGAAGCAGAAAGAACAAAAGCTAGACAAAGGAGTGTTAAACATAGCACCCAAGTTAGGAGGTTACCAGCAGAGAATCACAAGAAAGATAAACAAGATCATTAAAAAATTCTGCTGGCAGCACAGGAGAGATAAAGCTGAACACCTGGAGATTTGCCATGAACAGGTATATTTTTAGCCTGTGGCACAAACTATGTTGATTGTATCTTGCACATACACAAAACATATATAAGGTTTTTCACTTGCTTAATAAATCGGAATCAGTTCCACATCATGTTGGTGTGCTGTCTGTTCCCTTCTCCAACACAGACCTCAACAGAGCAGTTTGCCATTTCATATGGTCTTTTGGGGTTAATACTGTGCAAAGCTCACACTTTTACAGCACAGGGTGAGCAGTGTTGTGCTGCATCCAAAACTGGGCTCTCTGACCTCTTTTGGTTACCAGGTTGTGATCTGGGCTCACCTGAAAACAATGGTCTTTAAACAGTAATATATTGAGTGAAGATGTCTGGGAACTGTTAATCACAGGTTAGGCATAACACATGACTTCTGGGTGAAAGAGAGGATTGTGAAATATGATCAGAAAGAATCTCTACTTTCAGGTACAGGTCCTAAGAGGGTAGCAGTAATTTGGGGGAAAGGAGTTCAGACCAGCTCTAGCTGCCTGAGTTAGGCAGCTGTATCCTTGTCACTTGGGGTCTGTAGAGGGGCAATTCCACACCAATATACACTGATAACCTTGCCTTTTAGCAGGAAATAAGAGCATTTTACTGTTTTTATGGGATTGTTCAGGTTAATCTCATGGTATGCCCAGTGGAATAAAAAGAAGACTTTTTCAGACTTCTGGGAGATGTCATTCTGCTACAAAAGTATGTACATCTAAATCTCAAAATAGAAATTGTTCAGTTTTCTCCTTTGCATTTTTTGTTGCTCTCAGCCACACCAATCTAACACATCTTTGCATGTAGAGGTGGAGAATAGTACAGTTGGAAGTAGTGATTTCTTTAGTAATAACTTCCTTACTTGCTTCACTTAATGCCATCTGTAAGCTGTTCTACTAGTTCCCCTTAGAGAACCTATTTGCATGCCCAACTGCTTTTTGAAATGTAATTTATAGGGATCAGTGAGTGACTGACACACATCTACAAAGACATAATGAAACCCTATGAATATAAATTACTGTTTTATCCATGATTTTTGTCTGAGGCACTGTTTCATTCTGTGTTACAGAAGCATTAAAGAAACCGCAGATCCACGTTACAACCCTTTTGGTGACCAACCTAGTTTAAGAAGTTCCAAAGCCTTTTCATCATCACTTCTGAGAGAGTATCAGTTCCCTCAACTGGGCTGATTCAACTCTTTGATTGCACCCAGATTGCTAAATGATCAATTTAGAAAGTAAAAAACCCAAAACATTACTCCTTCCTGGCTCACCCAACCTGTATTATTTTGCTCTTTTAACAGGTGTCATTAACAGTACTGCCAGAGAATCATTCCCATAAAAATGATATCTGCTGCATAAGTCAGGAATAAATCATAGGGATGAAAGGTCTTACTCTGTGTCTAGTGCTAAGAAAATGATAACATGGAGCTTGAGTTTCAGTGTGGAAATTGTCCTTAAAAAGCAAGACTTTAGGTATACGTTAAATCTTTGCTTCAGAAAACAGCCCTTGTACTCTGCAGATTTACATTACATCAGCAAAGACAACAGGCCTTCAATACTTGAAAAAAATAATCCCAAGATACATAGACATAGAGTCCAGGCCTGACTGGGAGCTTGGAGCAGTTGCAGCAGTGTGATCCTGATGCTCTTTTCCCCTCTCTACTGCTGAGCACAGAGAAAAGCAGGGCTGACATGGAGCCTCCCTGCCCGCTCTTGCGGGGTTTCAACAGCATCTGCTTGGCCATCTCCCGTCCATCTGCCTGCAGTGGGGGCAGGACAGGGAACTTGGCAGTGGCTGCAGTTGAGGGGCAGCAGCTGCTTGCATGGAGGGTGGGTACACAACACAGAAGGTGATTTAGAGCTCAGGTCCAGTCTCCTCAGCTGCCAGGCTCAGATAATCTTAAAGTAGGACAGATTACTTCAGGTAATCTTCAAGTAGGACTTCTAAAGCAGTAGGGTCATAAAATACAGACAAAAGTGAAGATTTTTTAAAGACAAACAAATATTATTAAATATTATTTATGTTATTAAAATGTAGAAAACTATAAAAGCATTGAGTAGAAGAGTGTTCACAAATTCAAAGTTGAAAAATCAGATTAATTGTTTTTAGAATTTCTGCCTAGAAGTTCTATTTAAGGTCACATATCAAAATATAATGACTATGTAACATGGAAAGGGAAAAAAACATTAAATTAAAAGCACTTTCCTTTGAATTAGGAATTGTACAAGGAGGAAGGTGGGGCACACAATTTAATTAATGTGCAAAGAAAAATTTCTGCCTTATTGTAAGACCAGCAAAACTGTTATTGCCTGATACTTTACCCAGTGATGCAACCTTATTTTAGAAACTCAAACTGCAAAAGTGATTCTAGAAGAGAAATCTATAAGACATTTTTTTTCTTATTTTCTGTCAATCAAATGGTCCACAGGAACTGTATAATCCTAAATTTGTTAGACCTCTTCATTTTAGGCCTAAAAATACATTAAGCTGTGGCTGTCTTGAATAGCTAAGCTCCTTGGTCCTGCTGAAATTCTTATGGAATTTGCACATGGATATGCCCACAAACATCTTATGTAGGGATGTGATAAAAAAATTACTAATGAAACTGATAGTAAACTTCTTTAGTTTTAACAGCAGCCAGGCAAACAGTGATTGGAGAGATCCATTTTTCCTGCCTGCTGTAGTAACCAGGCAGTCTTTTTGGAAACAGAAAACCTCAATATTCACCACATCTGTAATAAATGGAGCCCAAATAATACACCCAAGGTATTACTCCTCTGGGTTTCCCTCCCTGACTGTGTTGTCTGAATACAGTTAACATAAATAGAAATTTAAAGTCTCCCATATGCTACTTGAGTGAAATCCTAAAAATGGTACTGTCCCACTAGTATTTTGAGAATCACACATGTATGGCCCTGCTTTCTCTGTTGCAAGTATTATGTGACACCTGAGGCTTTTCTTATTCACAGTATTGCAGGCTAGCATTTTCTTTTTTTTTTAGTCCTCTAGACTTCTAGAAATACTGTCACTACTCGGCAATTCCTTTACTAGATGAAGCAGTTGACTTCTTTTCTTCCCCTGCAACCTTAAATTTGTTTCCATAGTTTTCTTCTGATAGCATCAGCATTAAAAAATGTGAGGTATGGCAACAAAAATCTGTGTTTCTTTAAAATGGTTTGTTATAAAAAAGTAAACTGCTGAATTCTGACCAATGCACATTAGGGCAGCATATACTTTTTTATGTCACAGAATCAGGAGATTCCAATTTGTGCTGTCCCTATTACAGGCTTGAGTGAATCTTGTAATAGCACTCTGCTCTTGCAGTCACAGAATGGGTTGGGCTGGGAGGCACCATGGTGGCCATCAGGTCCAACCCCCTGTTCAAGCAGGGCCATCCCAGGGCACAGGGTTGTGTCCAGACAGTTCCTGAATATCTCCGGTGAGGGAGACTCCACACCCTTTCTGGGCAACTGTTCCAGTCAGCGCTCAGTCACCTTCACAGTAAAGAACTTCTTTCTTATTCTCAGGTGGAACTTCCTGTGCATCCGTTTCTGTCCATTGTCTCTTTCCTATTGCTTGGCAGCACTGAGAAGAGCCTGGATCCATCCTCTGACATCCTCTTTTTGGATACTTCTGCATATTGATGAGGTCCTCTCTGTCTTTTCCAGACTGCAGGCTCAGCTCGCTCAGTCTTTCCTTTTAAGAGAGATGCTTGAGTTACAGTAGACACCTTCAAGACAGAGCCGCACTTGTATCTGAACTTCATTTTGGAAAATGAGATAGTTCACATCCCTCTAGTTCTTTGCAATTCGAGACTGTAAAAATGTGACATACAAAGGGAGAGTGGAACATCTCATTTATTAAGCAATGTAATCCGAAATATTGAGATATTACCAATGCAGACTTTCAAGGCCTGGTAATGTATGTATTAATAAATTTAGGATGGAATAGTGTTAGAATAATTGTATAGATGTATATGTGTGCAAAATAATGACTTGTTTCTAATTTTATCACCTTTATATTTTGAAACAAGTACTGATTTTGTGGACGACTTTAATCCTGATTTTCATTTTTTTTTTTTTTAGCAATATATCTTTTAAAACTGAGCAGACATGTTGTTTTGCCAGTTGGAAGGGAAAAAAATCAGATCACTTAAAAAAATCATGCCAAATCTGCAAAGGAAGAGTTATCTAAGAAGTCATAGAACACAGGTTAATCCCCTCATGAGTGAGCATGAAGAAGCACTTTTGAGAACCTGGAAGTGATTTGAACAATGAGAATTCAACCTGCACCACCAAGACAAAAAAGCTACACAAGAGAATGGATCCTTGCTGCCCTGCACTGTGTCACTTCCAAAATCCTGCGAGTTAAGCATTGATTTATGCTGTTGATTTTGAGCATAGCATTTTCACCTTAGTTTTAGAATGAACTTGGCTAAGCAATCTGTAGGTGTACCTGTAGGTAGCCCTGGACTTTTGGTAACTGCTTGCTCTAACTTGCATGGGCTTTCTCTAGAACTGGAAGCATGTGAATGATCAGCTTACTATTGATCACCACAGAGAAATGGTTTAGAAATTGATATCCTTTAATAATATATTGTTTTAAAAGCAAAACTGTTTTCTTTTTTTCTTAAGTTCGTACAAGATCTACACTCCCACATAGATTGGTTGCGTATGAACAATCCAGAATACCAATTCAGTTGTTTAGAGCAAGAGTTCAGATGCTGTCTAGAGGAAGAAATGTGTCTTTCCTTAGACTTTTAGTGCTAATATTTTTATTGTCATTCATAGTCCATCAATGTGTGCTTTTAATTTAGCTGGTAAATCTACTACAGCCTGGGAAATAAGAGATTACTATGCCCATTAGAGGCATTGAAAAATGAAGCATTTCCTTTGGAAACCGTAAAGTTTCAATGCCACTGATTCACTTCCTGCATTTTCAAGTTAACAGCTTTGATTTATTGAGACAGAACTATGATTTTTTTTTTTTTTCTGTGCTGGCTTGAATAAATGATGTGACATGACATGGTTCACCTACTAATGGCAACAGTTAAGCAAAGCTGATGCTGTCTCATATGCAGTACTCGGAACAGATGCACATGGTGTCTGTTTCTGAGTGTTGGCTAGACAAAATGAGACAGTAGTTGCTTAGCAGCACTTAGAAATTGTTTGGCAGATAATGGATTGTAAGAACTTGGTCTCTGTAGAGCAAGAGGGCTTGGAGGTTATCCCTGCTATCAAATTATGGCAGGTTTAAAAAAAGCTTGCTACAGCAAATCATTTAGCCTTTCCACACAACAAAAGAAGGGATGGTTGAAGCAGTGGAAGGAGATTAACTTGCACTAAATCTGATCCTATTAAGATGTATTTAGATTGCTAAATTCTGAAGATTTTTTGTAACGGACAAACCATTTCAAAAGATTTCACACTCTTCCTGTGTTTGGAAGCATTAAATTTTAAATTATGTAGGTTCTACTACTTTTTCCCAAATCACAGATGAAAATAATGGATGGCTTTGTGCCCAGCATTCTTTGCTCTGTTCTATTCAAGTACATAAATTGAGAATTGCTTGAGTGACCATGTTAATTTTTTACAAAATGAACAAACAAAAAACCCAGACCCTGAAGCTCCTGTTTTTTATGTGAATAATTACATTGAATGGGCTACATTAAAAGTTGCCGCTTTCTGGGATTATAAAGGGGAAATTTGCCCCAGATCATTAGTGTTAGAAGACCCATATAGAAATTACCTTGGGATCATGTTCAGATGTACCAGTATTTATCTGTCTTAATTTCAACTGTTGCTGGGCTTTTTTGTGTGCCTGGCAATCCTGTTTGTTGTTTTTTTGGGTTTTTTGGGGGTTTTTTTGGTTTTTTTTTAATGCAGTCTGCCAGCACCGGAGAACCAACAATCAGGAAAAAAGGGGGATGAGCAGGATGTATTACCAGGAATGTAAGGCAGATTGTCACCCCCTGCTGGGATTCCAGTCCTGACCAGCAGTCTCAAGGTGAGGAGGGAACATTGCCCTTTCCAGTCTTATTAGAATATCTTGTATGCTGAAAACCCAATAAAAACCAGAAATCCTTTGTCATTAAGGCTGGTTTTGTGCTGCATAAATATTTTTCAACTAGCATTACAGCTGAGCCTGTGAGTCTGAATGCCTCAGCCTTGAAGGATGACTGCTGGAGGACTGAAAATGTGTGAGCTCAGGGTCATCCTAAACTGATTTTACTGCACATGGCTGTGCCCTTAATTGTGCTGCCAAGGGCAGAGCATTCACAAGTCTCTCTCACAGCAACATCCACCAGGGAAACTTATTATCTCTCCTGAGTATTTGACTGAATGGGGGTAATGTGGAAAATGTAGTTCTGCCCTTGAAAAACCAGCCTGCAGTCTGCTGCCCAGAGGTGATTTGGGCATTCAGAGCCCTGCTACTGACTAGTTAGTACCAGATTTCTGCATCATAATTGTCTTCTTACAAACAGGTTAAAAAGCCCCAAGAAACCAACTGCATACAGTGATGACACTGCCAATTCATTTCTACAGAAAAGGTTAGAGAAAAACTAAGCAATCATGGCTTAACCAGTGCAGAAGGTAGCACATAAAGCTGTACACAAAAGCATAGTTCAGATTATGAAAGAGACAGGTCAGTGTCTGGAAGAGAGAGTGACCTTGCTTGTTTAAGAATTTATAACATACCTCAACTCCTTGAGACCTTTTCTGCAACGAAGGACAGCTCACAGTGCTGACACATTTCTTCTAGTACTAGAGAATTAACTGCACAATTATACTTGTTCTCAGAAATGGAAAATGCTCTGGAGGAACCAAATGGTCCCTTGAAAAAATGTAGATTTTTTTCTGGAAAGGAATGCCATCTTCAATCTGTAGAGCACCTTTTGTCTTAGTGTTGCCAGCAAAAAACAGAAGAAACAAATCTTCTGACAATGCTCATCTGAAAATGCTGATGCTTCTGAGAAGATAGTCTAGACATTCTCTTCCTCGCTGTATGGCAAGAGATTGCAGCATATGGAAATGTATCATCAGACAACTACTTCAAGTGCCAACCTCCTTCTTTCCTCCTTCATAAGGCATCAGTTCCATATAATTATCAGAATTGTCCTGGCAACTGTGAAGTGTGTAACTACCTGGATGAACCCCCTCAGTGATCTCTGACACATGATCAGTCTGATTACAGTGAGGACAGAAGGATTTATGCCATTTCTGCCAAACTTGGATGAGGCATGAAGCTCTTTGCTAGACTGATCACTGCCTTTTGAAATATAGGCTATCCATCATCTTCTCTCCATATGCCCAGACAGTCATCTGTCAGGGAGGCTGATGTCAGCAAATTCAAAAAGGGGCTGTTTTGTAGCCTAGCTTTGACTGTGGCATTAGTGAGAAACCAGGCAAAAGATTTTGATCTATCTGATTCTGCTGTTGTGCCCTAAACACTCCTACTGATTTATTACCAGTAAAGCGGTCAAGTATATTTACATACTTGCTTTAATATTGTAGTCACTGTATTTTTCACTGCTCCATTAAAAACCCATGAAGAGAAATTTTACAAGACCTTATATACTGTGATTTCATATTTGACTAAAGAGAGTCAAATACCTCTAAGATAAACCCCATATTTTCTTATATTTATAACTTCATGGCATTAAAAAATCCCCTTGCTATGCATGTAGTGACACTTACGTTATACTGTCCTCAGTGCAGTTACTCAGGCATTCCTCATGCACTCAGATGATGTTGCTAATGTGTCTAGAGCAGAAAACCCTTCTCAGCCAGTGTTCTTTGTGTAACTATAGAAGCTGCAAAAGAAGATTGGAAAAGTGATGTTTCTAGTGATTTTATTTTCTTTCATTGTTTACCCAACATTCAGTAGGGTAACAAGGCTCTCCAGATTTGGATGTTTCTATTGCACCCTATGCATACCTATCTATATGGTAAAAAGTCATATTTCATGATAATTTTTATGACATCTTGTTCATTTTCTGTTAGAAACTGATGGTTCAGATCCACCTATCTCATGCGGTCTAAACATTTATTTTGCAGACATAGCTGTAAGAGCTCCCTGACCTGCTCCTAAAACATGCCAACGCCCTCCCAGTAGCTGGAAGGCAACTTTAGATACAGATATTAGCAGGGGAATTCATTGGAGAGCACTACACACTTTAAGAGGCAAACAGTGAGGAAAGATAACTCAACAAAGCTCAGTAAACCTCATGTAACTAGTAGAAATTTTTGTACTCAGTCAAATAAGATGTAAGGCTAACACTGAACTCACTCTCAATCAATGTGTCATCTCCTGCCACACTGTGCTTATCCGCACTCTGGGACTGAGGAAAAGCCCTGACCTCAGACCCAGGCAGCAGGAGGCCTTGGCAGAGTTGGGAAGCTGTGAAACACCCTCCAGCCCTGGGCACTGCTGCAGCTGGTCAAGCACCAAAGACATGGCAGGGATTGCACTATTCACTGTGGTGGCAGGCTGCTTCTGTCCTTGCTGAAAGGCAGCCTTCTGTGCCAGCTCTGGAGTGAACAAAAAATGGGGAGAAAGGGGAGAGGGAATGGATGGCGAGAGTGGTCTTGCTGTTCTGTTGGCTGAAGCAACTGCCCACTTACTAGAAGCAAATCCTGCTCATTTTTTGAGGCCAGTCTGTGCTCAGGTGACAGAGTGAACAGCCAGCAGAACACATTATTGATATTACTCTGAAGAAATGATTTTTCAATGAGGTGACAATGAGGTGATTAATATTTAAATAGGGAATATATGGATTATTTCCTCCAAGCTCTCCTCTTTCAGACTGAGAGAGAAATTTATAACAAGGCAGGTGTTGAAGTCAAATATGTTACAGTCAGTTAAGGTCTGTTTTGACAGGATCATATTCTAAATTTGCTCTTCTAATGAACTTCGAAATTCCAGGAAAAGTTGGGGAATAATTACAATTTTAAGGAGAAAACACCATTCCCTATGCTAGAGGCAATTGAGTTAAATTTAATTAAAGGCACGTGAGTAAGAAGATCTTAGAATGATGCAACACTCAGGTTGGAAGAAACCTCAAAAAATCCTCCGTTTCAACATTTGTGCGCAAGGGAGTATAGATGATTATCTAGCACCCTGTCCAGTTGAAAATCTCTGTTGATAGAGACTCCACCACATCCCTTGGGAGGTTGTTCTAGTGAATAGTTCTAACTGTAAAAAAATCTCTTTATTATATCAAAATGAAATTTCTCCTGAGGTTGGGTGTAGATATATGAACAATAAGAAGAAAGGCTGAATATAGCTGTTGTGTGTAGCAGCAGAATATGTTCAATAATGCTTAGTTTGGGAGTTGTTTTTTTTTTAAGTTAATTTAGGGTCTTCTAAGATCTTCACAGTGACACAGAAAGGTATTTGTACCTCAAAAGCCATCTGTGCAGGTGAAGTTGCTTCTTTCTTTACACATCTCCATGAACTTTTACATATTAGTAATCTGCTGGTATATTATCTAATTGCTTGTCTTTGTTGTGACTTTCTCAAGTTTACTCCGTATCTCTGCTGACTGGTTTGTATCACCTCTCTGCTTGGTTCCTCTTTCCAGAGGATGAACAAAAAAGTCATTCAGGCTTATGAGAAAAAACCTGCTCTTTGCAGACCCATGCTGTTGCTGTTTATTTAGCAGTTGTCTGCCTTGTGTTTTCAGATTAATTCCTTTATCATTTGGTCTGTTCCTTTTGCCTGTACTGATGTCCAACTAAGCAATAATGTTCTAGACTTTGCCCATCTTTTTTTACAGAGTGATACTATATTTTCCCTCTCTGTTGTTTTGTGCTAAAGGTACCTTTGTTTTTCTGACAGTTCCAAAAAACCTAGCAGAGGTGTGACCTTGCTGCCTTGTGATACATCATCTTGAGCAGAGGAAAGGTACACAGGTCTGAGGGGTAAGTATTCCCTTTCAGGGGATGATGGCTCCTCAGCATATGTCAGCTAACACCCTTGTACACAATCCTTGCTCCATTTATTTTACAAACATAGACATAAAACCCTTTCACCTCAGAACATAATGCCCATATCCAGACTGACATCTGGATGCTGGCAAGGCGCCCAAATCCTTTGCCCTATGCCATGCTTCTGAAATGCACATTTTCTATATTTTGTTTTGCTCAAAACATAGTGTCCCAAATAGGCCCCAGAGGGCACCTAGGGGCTCAGTCTGGATTTTGTGTTGTATGTGCTCCAGCCTGCAGTTATATATTGCCAGCAGTCAGTAACTTGTATTCATAATGGGAAAGATGTGGAAGAAACTAGCAAACACTTTAGAGTAAGCAAATTCACTACCAGCTGGCAAAATGATGGAAAGAAAATCCATCTTAAAGCTTAGCCTCTTATATTTACTTTTGTGTATTAGCAATCTTCTGAAAGTATATCCTCAAAAACATCAAACAACAAAAGCTTAAAATCACAGTTACCATTAGCAACAAATAAAACAGATGACATGTCTTGAAAACTTCAAGCTTGTTAAAAAAGTCTTCAGAATCTACTTAGCATCTGTATTTCACTCCTTATTAATTCGTGCATTGAACAAATATTGTGCTTTACAGTGGTGGTTGTATTTTATCTGAGAATTGAGCTGTCAGGTTAAATTTCCTCTTAATTCCAAACTGACAGCATTTTCCTTCTTTCTAATTACCACCATGAAAAATTAACTCTTTTCTTTTTCTCACCTTTGTTTTATATTTATAGCTTCATCACCTTTCTCCCCTGCAATTTTCTTTCTCATTCGTTTTCTCTATTTATTTATGTCTCGGCATTATTTCTCTTCGGTGTCACATTGCTCCTTCATTCCAGATGCTTTTTGTCAAAACATGATGTCTCCCAGTAGAAAACTGCATTAAGCTGAAGAGTTTGTGTTGCTTTATGATAACTCAGATAAATATCTGATAGAATTAATAATTGTATCCAACCCGGAGTACTGTTTATCTGTCTTCCTCAGGCACAGTTGAACTGTCTCGGATAGAGATATTGCACATAGATTAGAATTAGGGATGTATTTTGTAAGTCTTCATTGAACTTCTTCTTTTGATACCTGGAAAAAAAAATTTCAATCAGTTGTATTTTGTTTTGTGGGACATTCGCATATTTGTGAAATAAATTTATTTTGTCACAGTTGTGACTGATGGTAACAGCAAGAACCAAGTTTACTGGATTTGAGTCTTTATCATCTCTGGAGTAAATGCATGACTACTGCTCACCCTAGAGTCTTTCTGGTCCAGAGGAAGAAGGCAAGTGGGCATTTGAACTAATACTGTTCTTTAGGAGCCAGAAAATACTATTTAGAGAAGAACCACAGATTGTCTAAAAGAAAAGAATAAACTCTCTTGTTTTCTTAGTGGTACTGGACTTAACGTTGCAGAGGGATATTAATAAAGTATTGAAAAACATGCTGTATAAATCCTTGTAATTTTTTGACCAGAGCTTACTGATTTTTTTATAGCCTATTTTAGTCATAAAGTACCAGTGACAGATTGGAAGACCTCATCCAAATATACCTACAGAGCTTTTTATTCGGTCAACAGAAAAGCTATGGAGAACTTGAGCAGTATCAAGAGAGATGGGTGCCTTCATAGAAGTCATACAGTAAACTGGCTATCTTTGAAACAGGTACCTAATTAGATTAGGGTATTTTATTTGGAATGCATGTCTTTTAAGCTCATTAGACTTCAAAACAGATATGAAAAGCAAAAGCAACAAAAATGAGCCACATGAGTGAGCTGGACTGTTGAGTATTCTTATTAGTTCCTTTAGATTGTAAATACCTCAGGTGATTATCTAATTTGTTTTTTTATGAAGACCATCTGTACAACACTACTACCAACATTTAACATCTTCACAAGGATACTGTATTTCAGAATTGTATCTTCTGCATTAAGCCAAGATGTTTCACCTTGGTGTGAAAGTCAGTGAGTTGGATACTGAGGTCAAGAAGCAAATGTCACCTTGAAAGTGCATGTCCACTGTTCCTATCAAAAGCATATACTTGGTTCGATATATTGCTTGCAATTTTCTAGGTCTTGAAATTAAGGCTAAGGCAGTCCATCAGCTAGATATTATAAAGTGATTGCTATATGCACTGTGTTTCAACTCTATGGTATCAAAATTAGAATTTTTATTTTGGCTGTTCTCCAAGCCTTTCCAATATGCCTTCTATTTCCTTTGCCTCCTACCAGTTACATAGGCCATCTGTTTTCCCAGTGAAAGTTGAAGAGCCAATATATGAAAAGCACAAGCTCCTTTTAAAATAACTTTCCCACTGTTTTGTATTCATGTAATTTCATAATGATCAGACTCTGTTTCTTGTTGCTCTTCCTTAGTGCAGGCGAGATTTGTTAGCTGTCGAGGGTGTTGTTGTTAAGTAAATGTTGTTTGAGGTTTTCCCTTCAAGTGCAGCTCTCTGAGAAGACATCAGTTGGAACAATCTGGTGCTCTTTCATGAAGATTTTCTCTCTGGTTTGAAAGTGACATATGTGTAGGATGAAAATTACATATTTCCTCAAGAGTACGTGCTATTTTCAGCTATTGTGATCTGTACATTCTGTTCATGTTCCATAAAAGATGAATGTAAAAGGCTTTTCTTTCTTTTTTGAAGTTCTTGGAGAAAGCCTGCACTAATCACTCTGATATTACAGAAAGAAATTCTGTCCCAGAAAAGTATTAAAAAGTAACATGCTACAGATTCTGTTGTGCAAGAGAAATAATAGATGTATCCCAGCTGGGTTCTCATACTCTCTTAATTTTCATTTACTTTCATCCGATCAATTCTTTGCAGTTCTGTCTGGTAGCTGATATAGTCCATCAGGGAAATTACAGCTGATTTCTAAAACCTATTTCACAGAAACCATTGAATGAAACTAAAGACTCAGCACAGAAGTGAGAGAAAGAGATAGCTAGCTTTCCTGCTCCCTCATCTATAAAGGCTGTACTGCAAATCTCTATAAATTCTTCCTTCCTTAATTACTGAAATGTTAGGGATATTGCTTAAATAATCACATTGAAAGCAGGGGACTAGGAAAGAATTTTTCTCAAGTGTTTGATATAACCAGCAAAATCTTAAAAACTCCCAAACTCATAAAAAACAGATGAAATACCTTCTAAGGCTCTTGTATCAGATCTTGTGCCCAAAGGTACAATTACTCTTATAAAGATGTTGATGGTAATTTCACTTTCCTTTCATATACATATATAAAGGCACATTATAAGGGGTTAGCTAATCTATTGAGACATGTGCGGTGCTAATCTCTATGCCAGCTGTGAGAAATTAAAAGAAATTAATCTGAAAAATGCATTCTCATTCCATTGCTGACTTCTGAAGTGTAAGTTAACCACTCCCCTAGGTTTCATGTTTTTTGAAGACAAGAATAAGCACCTTATTTCAGTAAAATAGATGACACTGCTTATGAAAGAGATATAAAATTCAGATAATCAGAATATAAGATCCCTCTTCTCAGATTTTCCTATATTTCACACTTTCCCCAGTAAAGCAAACCAAGAATTTGGAATAAGGTTTCTCCAGTGATAGTTAGTCAGTTTCAAAATGGCAGCTGTACAGAATTTTTTATTGTTGCTGTACATTATAGCAGTAGATATCCTAAACAGCATGATTTGACTTATTATAGGATACAGAAAACATGTGAATAATTACCCTTTAATGACAGAAAAAATGTTAATAACACTATCTATTACATAAAGAGATTTTTGCCTCTGATTTCCAACTTAGACCAGCATTCATGCAATGGAGAAAAAAATATTCAAGATT
The DNA here is from genome assembly GCA_018697195.1 of Certhia americana. Classification (NCBI taxonomy): domain Eukaryota; kingdom Metazoa; phylum Chordata; class Aves; order Passeriformes; family Certhiidae; genus Certhia; species Certhia americana. The sequence goes on along the minus strand of CM031860.1, from coordinate 41,758,545 downwards.
GAATGAAATTAACCAAACTCATGGGCAGGATTTTTAAAATGTAGAATTATACGTCTAATGGATAAAGTGAACAAAGTAAAATTTCTTTCCATGGAGAGCTACAGGACCTTCATCAAACCTCAGGGAACAGCAGGCTGTGATGCAGCTTCTCAATACCATCTGTTCTTTGGGTTTGAAATGGTTTATGGGAATTGTTCATGTTTTCCTGCTGACAGTTCAACTTCAACAGTATGTGCTCAGTCAACAAATGAAAGTCTAAACAAATATAAATTTTTAAAAAATATAAATATATAAAGGAAATACATAATATAAATATGTAAAGCAAATACATAAAAAACTCCCAAAATTTACTCTTCTGAAAAAAAAAATATTGAATATAGAAGGCTATATCAATAAGATGTTATTCACTTCAGTAGATAAACACATTGAAAAGAAGATACTAGTCCTCCTTACTTCCATCTTACCAGGAACTTTGGGTAGATATTCAAAGTATTCAATCAGATTTTTTTAATATTACTGAAAAAATTACATCAATCTTCATGGGAATAAGATTAAACCAACACTGAGTACTTAATATCACTGCTCCTTCTCACACTTCTTGAAATTCTTGTCTAAAATATGTATTGTCCAACATCATCCAAATTGTAAGGTACTGGGCTCTGCAGTAGTTTAATCATGTTTTTTTATATTGTTTGAGAATGGTTTTGCATTCAGAGTTACTACTATTTTCAGTCTTGGATGTTATTTTCTTAGCTCAGGTTTGGAGCATGCTGTATTCTGTGCCACTGGCATATTCAGGCAGGTCTCTCCTGAAATTTTAGGTAGCAATAGGGCTTTGTAGGAAAGAGTGAGTTATTTGGGGATTATAGTATTTAATTTCCCATCCTGAATCTCTGCCCATCAGGGAAGAAGTGCTGAACAGTTGGATCTGGCCCCATGATGGCAATTCCAGTTAGGATTCACTTGTGAAGTTTCAGGCTTCATACTTGTTTTCTGACAGATCAAAAGGCTTACAGTAACTGTCACCAAGCTCAACACACCTGTCCTTTGGAAATAAAACTGCGGCTTCTTGGGTCCTGAGCCTCAAATCAACTTCCAGAAATGTTTGGTGGAAGCCTGGTGACCACGGCTTGAAACACCTGCCTTTGATTCCTTGCTGTAATGCATTCATAATGCATCCATTTCAGTTCTCTCCAGCTGGGGCAGTGAACAAATCTGAGATTTCCCATACTGTTAACAGATTCTCAGTCACTTGGCTAAAGGACTCCTAGGTTAGTGTTCTGGTGAATCCTGTGTTTATGGCAATTTTTAGTGAAACTCCTACATCTACTTGAAATGACAATGACAGCAGTTGAGTTTGGTTAACAAACTAATTTAAAAATAATAAAACCTTGCTTTGGTACTAACTCGAGGCAAATCTTACTCAAACCAGTAAAAATTTTCTTTATGAGAATAAAGACCATAATAAAAAAGCCCTTGATTTGTTGTCCCATAGAAATTGTAGAAGAGAGTTTCTCAGTGAAACTGGGAGATGAAACGGCTGCATTTGTCTTTCAGAGAGCCAGGAGGATGCAGCTAATAACATGGTGACAGCATGCTGCAGTCCTTAGGAAGAGGTTGATCATTATCCACCATTTCAGCTTTTGCATCCAAACTTGCCAACATCTATTTACTATTAAGATCTTATTTTTCTAACAAAGCCAGTGTGTGATCTGTGTACATTTCTCTTCTCTTCATGAAAAGACTATGATCCGCTTAATATTTTATTAGTATCCCAGAGTTTTGTTGCTTTTCCTATTGTTTCCATAAGCTGGATCAATGCCAGCTTTGCCCACCTCCTTTACAAAGACTTAATTTCCACTTTAGTCCCTCACTTCTAGCACCCACTTCATTATTTATCCATTTCTGCATCTTTTGCATCACGTCTTTTCTTCTTGCATCCATTTGGGTTTTTCACTTAGGTATTCTGAAAAGAATACCCAGGGGGGAAAAAAGAAAACAATGAGAAAATTGAAAAAAAAAAAAATGTCAATTACCAATGCATGTTCAAATATGTATACAACCATTATTATATAATATAAATATAGTCAAAATAGCTACCTAAATCATGTATGAGAGAAACAACATGATTAATAGGAAACTACCAGTTTCCATCAATATTCAAAGTATGTCTAATTCTATAAAACATTTAAGTTTAAAACTCTTCTGTATGGAGTAAGAACTTGGTATATAGAAAGACTGTAGAATTATACCCTGGTAAAACACAAATGCAAAATTCTTAGAAAATATGAAGTACATTTGTAAGCATAACTATTTTGCAAGAAGTAGTAATCTCCTGGAATAGATTGATGGAATTCCATTGTATTGTTAGAAATCTATGCAGTGAAAGTCACAGATTCAAATCCTGCTTATCTTCAGTGGTAGAGGTTATTTAATGAGTTCCTACTTTACTTCACTATGAACTTCCTACCAATAACAGAGAATTTTTAATCATGGTAGGTATTTTTTCTTAAACTTCAAATCCTTGGTGTTTATTTAGAGCATATAGTCTGCAGAGAGCACATATTTTCATAACAGTTTTTTTATACAGTGACAGATGATACTCATATTTCCAAAGCAGCAAATGTTAACAGCTTGGTTCTATTTAATCATCTGGGTTTTTTTGTTTCATTTTACATTGAGTTGTAATTGCACATTAGAAAAAAATTCTAAAAATCTGATCTAATGTCCTAGTAAAAACAAATTATTTACTGAATAAACACAAAACTTAATATTTGGCTGGCACAAAAATGCATTGATTGTATGAAACATCATTTTTGTTGTTCTGCAGCTGCCCCAGTCTATATCATCACTTCACAAGGAGATGGCTTAGAAGGTGAGCAGCAACATGTCTTTTTGCCTTCCCCAGTACTTGAAGAATTTTTTTCTATTGATACCTACTGGTCCTTTCTGGATGCCTGAATTAATCATATTTCTTCTTGCCTTGTTACCATAGCAAGAACTTTTGTGAGGTGGGAAGAAATAAATAGGAAAATATGAAGCACATTTCTCAATGTGAAAAGATTCTAGTGTAAGTAGTTACTGAAATATAACCTGAAACAACTTCAAATATCTGGTACCAACCTTATGCAATTGAAGAATGCAAAAGGAAATCTGTTTAATAACCACCCAACATACAATAAAGCTTTAAAAACAAAAAAGGGACCTAGTCTAATTCTGGTATCACTCTGAATTTAGCATGGCTCAACTCCTTAGTTTTCTCAGCACACTTCAATTTAACAGGAAACACCTGTAGCAAGGTTCTTCACCATGTTGCAGTATAATTCAAATAGAAATCACTTAGTAAGTTTAGTACTCAGAACACCTGCTACCTTAAAACATTCCTTTGAGACACTTTTACACTAAGCTTTCCTACATCTTCAAAAGACTGTGAATAAAGCCATGCCTCTTTCAAGAGCTTTAATATTCCCTGAGATAAAAGTGGAAAATGCATAAATTGTTCTTTGTGAAAACAGGATGAAAAATTTCACAACTTGCCACCTAAATCATCTCAGTTGTATATCCTGCAAAAAGAACACATAAATTTTTTCACAGATTTTGTCAGGTGATGTTGGACAAAACCAGAGTGGCTGGTTTTAAAAACAATGAATCCTAATTTTTCTGCCATTCTTTTAAGAGTTCTGATGTTCAAAACTCTCCCAAATTCAGTAGAATATTTACATTCCTAAGTCCTGCCCTGTGGACAAAGGCAGTGATTAGTTGTGGATATTGCAGTGGTGTCTTTCCATGCATTTTTCTTCTGTCAGTGATAATGGGATAACTTTGTCTAGGAGTTTGAGCAGGGCAGCTGTCTCATTAGTTTTCCATTTTGCTGGACTCAACTGACTAGGAAATAATTTTGCAAGTGAATTGTGCCTCTTAACACCATTAAGATTTTTGGCAGAACAAGACATCAATGGCCCCTTTCAGCAATTCAGAAAATGTTGAACTTCAGAAAAATGCGAGACAGTCCCTAGAATCAAAGAATAGCACAGAGCCAGGCAAAGGGTGGAAGAATTGGGATCTATTGCCAGTAATGGTAATAAATGTGAGATTAGAGATAGAGGCAATGGGACTTTCAAGCTTTCTCTCTAGAGGACATGGCTGGAACATCCTGGATGTGAATTGCCTGGATAGGAACAAGTTTGGTGCTCAACCAGCCGTAGGCATTCCAGCATCTCCCAGGGGACAGTGCAGTCAGCAACCCTTGCACCTGGGCTGCAATTCAGCCTTCATATAAACAAATGTTGCTTCTCAATCCTACCTTCTAAAAGCAAAAACTAAAGTATTCCATTCATCATTAATTTTATAAACACTAATAAGCACAAAGCATTGCTGCTTCTCTTTTGGGGAAAAGAAAACCCCTGACCATCCAAGCACAAAATATCCTACACAAACATAATTTTTCATATTATTGGCTAGCATACTGAATACACAAGGGTAAAATGTATCCACAAGATGACAGGGGTAGAGGGTAGAACTCATTTTGCATCCTTCCCTTTTTGCATGTGTAGACACCTTGCAGACTGCAATATGCCCAAAACTTCTTGGTTAGGAGCATGTATTGAAATCAAATAACAATCAGAAAATGTGTATAAAAAAGTTAAGATTTTTAATTAATGAAAATAAGGTATGGGAACTGGAGAAGAATTAATTTCTCGGGTGGCTTAGCATCTATTCTTTATATCCTCTAATTAAATTTTTAGAGTATATCCAATGCCTCTTGCTTCTTTGGCTTTTCATTTTGCCATTAATAAATTGTTTAAGCATGATAAAATATGTCACCTTTGCTGATCCTCACAGATGTTTTGTGCATCTGAAAATATTTGGTTTTGTATTGGGACTGCATCCCAGGAACAAGAGCCCATGATTTATCTGTGTGTGGCTGCATATATTACATGCTGCACTAATCACAGAGCATTATTATTTAAGTGATAGCCATATATCTTCATTCTCCAAACACAGACTAGTCATTTGAAAACTAACACTGCAGATTAATGTGATTCTGCCTAGCGAGGAAGGGCTTCTGTCTCTTCTGGCTCTTTGCTTACCCGTTGGGGCTCCCACTCCAACTGCCAGAATCCCCACTCTTCCAGAAGCTACTCATTTCAGCTGCTTGCTACCTTCTGTCTTCTCTCATCCTTTCCAAAGCATGGAAATTGTTTCCTGAAAGCTGTTTTTTGGAAAATTTTAATGAATTTACATAGTTCATATATGTTTTTCAGTGTCTGTTGCTTAAGTTTTTCCTCAGAAGATAAAGACTGCACTTTAAATTTTGTTAAGTACTCTGTTTCAGGCTTTTTGTTGCAGACAGTGACTGAGAGCCCAAGAACTGAACAGAAGACAGAGACATAGATATATATTCTACATGTCATGTATCTGTCCTATGCATGCTGTCCAAGTCAAAAGGATCAGCTTAGAGTTGTAAGAATTTCTAGACAAATATATTTTTAGATCCTGGCATAAAATAATACCCTTTTTTAAAAAGAAAGAAAAAATGTTTTTGCTATGGAAATATTGAAACCAGGCAAGCAAAAATGCCATCAAGGTTGGTTGTAATCTTAGAAAGTGCTCCATGACTAATTCTTTCTGGATGTTTCTGGAGGTTTTCACTTTTCAATCATGTTTTTGTATATATTAGGGACCCAACTGCTAAACAGTTTCAGCAAAGTGTTTGCCTTAGCAAAGTGGTAGTGGCTATGATAGATCCAAAAAAGAAAAGTAATGCTGTGTTAATTAACAAAAGAAAGAAAGAAAAAAAAAAGATTAAACATAACTACTGTCTTTTGTTAAGAGAAAAACATGCTGTGGTACAGCACAGCTTTGAAGCACTGAACCAAGTCAATCTAATTTTCATTAGGAAGAACAAGTAAGCTAGTAAAAATCACTATTTCACCATCCTCCTTGGCTTCCTCTGCTCCTCAAAGCTCTGTAAGACAAACCTGCTTGCCTAGAGTTGTAGCAGAGATAGGAGCACTGAGATTTTTAATTTATTCCTAGAATAAATTTATTTGTTTCTCAAATATATTTATTTGTTTTCTTAGTATTTTGTGGAAATCTATTTTACTCTGTTCACCAGACCTGAGGATGTGAGGAACTAGTAAATTCAGAAACAAAGTGTGAGAGTAGAGCTCCAAAGTGGAGTGAATTATACTGCTTTTTCACTACTTTAGCTATTTCAATTTTTAGCAAAGTGCCATCTGTTACTTGAAATCAGATGGAGTATACTAGAAGGGAAAATTCAGAAAATTCTTTCCATCCACTGTGTCAGAACCTTTGGAACCATAAAAGCTGCAGCAATGAAAGTCTGAGGTTTAGTATTGTTCTCTCTAGGATTGCACTTTTTTAAATGTGAGGTGATTTTAGATTTCTTGATTTTTGTTTGAAAATACTTTAATTTTTCCTACTCATTCTGCCTCTAACATCTACAAATCTATGTTGAACTGTTAAAAAACATATATTTTTTTTGTTAGAGAAGCACATGGAAGTCTAGTTATTCCTTAAAATATTTTTGACTGTACTAAATAGAATAGACTAATGAGAGGCAAAAATGCATGACATTAGCCACTACTCCTGGAGCTACTGAATAAGAGTGAAAAACTTCACATTATCATGATTAATTTATATCATAAAAGAAATATTAGTAAAATATTATTGCATCAACTCCAATAACATCATAGATTCACTATTGCTTATATTGCATACTTGGAATCAGTATCTGAGAGTATTATTTATTTGGTTGCAGTCCTGTCATGGTTGTGGTTTGGTGAATGTTTGCCTCACTAGTTTGCAAGTCTAACTGCTGTCATAAATCACAGCTATTAGTTTTTATTTCACATAGTCAAATGGATTTTGCTACCCTCTGGTCATTAGTGTTATTCCTATAGAACATTACTTTTGCTTTAGAAAAACTGAAATTTTAGCGTTTTTAGTGCACTCTTCACAATCTGATTTACATATTAAAAACAGGATTTGAAAAGCAAATATATGCTATTCTTATCCACAGGGAGAGCATGGAATAATTAATTTTTGCTCTTTTTTTTGCCTTGACAACCTAACCTTGATTGCTTAGTATAAATTCTAATTATTGGAGAAAGACAACAGATTCAGGATGGAGAAGGGAAGGAAGAAGCCAAAACCAAAAGGCTATTCCCAGGATATAGAAGCCATCAAAATGCTAATAAACCCTGTTCCAAAAGGGTGTTACTTTTTCGGTTTTATTTATAAATACAAACATCTGAAGCACTGGTTCCATCTGCATAGACTAAAAGCTCTATGTCCAAAATGCACATTGCTTCAGAACCTACAGAGAATAAAAAATCCCTGCTCAGTTACTCAACTTTCAGAAAATAACACTGGACTGAAAATTAACAAAAGTCCCTAGAAATCTAAAGTTTAGGTAGAAAAACTGCTTTGTACAGAAACTGTTCAGATCCAACCAGAAAGGAGAGAACTGATTCTCTGTATGATCTCAGTCTGGTGGATGTTCCAATGCAGGTAATTAATAACCTAACATGAGCTTCTAGGAGTTCTCAGAAGGAAAGAGAATTGTCTGATTTACCTGATTATTTGACCGACAGGTTGGTTTGTACTTTGGGAGAAGAGAATGGAATCTTTGCAAGTTCTTGCTGTATCATTACAGCACTTCTTAAAAATTGTAAGGGAAACAGGAAAAAGGAATGGATACAGCAGGAAAGAAAAACAAAACCATAAATAACCCAAACTCAAGGAAAACCAGAAAAGGATAACTCTCAAGTGAATACAGGACTGAATTGAATGGGCACTTCAAACTCTTGCCTCAAGGAACAACTTTGGTTTCAGAACTAAAAAGGCAGAAGGTAGTCTCACTGTTTGTCACAGTGTCAAACTCACAGCAGAAGCAGAACCAACAGTCTGAGTCTTATTTGTTCATTGTACAGGTCAATATAACACGTATTTATCAACACAAATCTTTAAAATAAGGGAAAATAACTAACTGTACAAATGAATATTTTGAGAGATGGCTTAATGAAAAATAGTTTTCCACTTTTGTGTAGGAAAACAGGGAAAATTCAACAACCTCTTTGAAGACATATTTTCCTTGAAGCACCAATAGAAGAGGTTTAATTTTTTAAAAAAAACATTTAACAGAATAGATAAAACTGGCACTTGGGATTAGGGAGATGTGAGCAGGTGTTCATGTATGTTACTTTGTTTTTAGGTAAGTCACTTATGCAGACTTTGTGTCTTCTTGGAAAGGGACAGAGATGTTTAGCTGAAGTGAACCAAGCATGCACCGTTCTTTGAGGTATATCATATAGGCATGGTATACCTAAAAGAATAATTAGCATGGGTATATGTATGTATGGATTATAGATTACCTGCTTATAAGCAGTCCTGCCTTGTGTTTGTTGTGGGATAGACTTCACAGCCTAAAGCAGCAGTATGGAAATGTTTCAAGAACTTGATCATAGTCGAAGGCAAAGAAAAAAATGATAATGGAATTTTCTCTGTGTTTTCATTATTAAAATAGTGAGCCTACTATAATGAAAAACAGTTTCTGCAGTACAATTGATCTGGAATTTAATTTTTACACTGGTGAAAAGCAACTTCCCTTCAAGTTGTTAACATCTGTAGAATTGATGAAAATAAATTTAGTTTTAGTGTTTTAGGGTATAATTTCTTCACAGAAAACCCCAAACAAAACAATTAGCAGCCATACCATGATGAATGCTTCCAAAAATTAAATTTGTTCTTTGATTGTTTGGCATATCTCTTTTAAAGAAAGTATTTATTTTTATTTCTTGCTATCTTCTTTCACCTCTATATTTTTTGCTCTATGTATATATTGATATGTATGTGTATTTAGCTATTTATTCTGCTATTTATGTTCCCACAACCTCCACCATTGCTGTTGCTCTCTGGTAAGTGCATGTCATTTGAAACTGGGCAAGACATTGAAGCAGAAGGGCTTTGACAACATGGGGTTTTTTGATTTTGCATGTGTCTCCTTCTTTTTACTTTCAAAATATCAGCCAGTGACATTTTTCATTTGATGATTTAAAGGATGAGTTGTCAGAGTAGGAAAAAGATGTATGGAGCTTGCAGTTGGCAATGGCACAGTTGAGAGCCTCTGGGTAAGAATCAAGAGACAAACAAATAATGTGGATGTCATTGTGGGAGTCTGCTGTAGGCCTCCTAGCCAGTATGATGGCACTGAGGAATTATTCTTTGAGGAGCTTAGGGAGGCTTCCAAGTCAACTGGTCTTGTCCTGATGGGGGACTTACAACTTGCCAGAAATTAACTGGGACCATCACACAGCTGGTAGAACCCAGGCCAGAAGGTTCATAAAAATCTTGGATGAGAACTCCACTTTAAGGCAGCTGACTCAGAAAGATGCCCTTCTTGATCTGCTGCTTGTCAAGAGAGGATCTTGTGAGTGAAGTAAAGATTGGCAGCTGTATAGGCCACAGTAATTATGAATCAATTCAATTTGAAATCTCTGTTGACAGGAGAAGTCCCAACAAAATCTCAGCTCTGGAAATTAGGAGAGCAGGTTTCAGGGTGCTCAGGCAATTAGGAAGTAAGATCCCGTGGGAAAATGTTTTTGCAGATATCAGGGTCCATCAGTACTGGTAACTTTATAAACATTCCCTCCTAAGAGCGCAACAGCAGCCAGTACCTTTATGCTGGAAATCAAGTAGACAATGCAGACGGTTGGCTTGAATGAATAGGGATCTTCTCTTAAAAGTAAGGCTAAAATGGGAGTTCTATGTCCAGTGGAACATAGGAAGAATACAGAGAATCTGCATACCACCATACAGAGAAAATTCATGTGGCCAAAGCTCAGCTGGAGTTGAAGCTGATCAAAAATATTTGGGACAATAAAAAGAGTGTTTTGAAATCTATTAATGGAAAAAGGCAGTGTAAAAATAACATTGAGGATGAGAATGGTCACCTCCCAAAGAGGGACAGGGACAAGGCAGAGGTGTTGAACACATTCTTTGCCTGTCTTCTACAAAGATGACAGACTAAGGGGTTCTCAGCCCTGAGCTGGAGCACCATGACTATGAGAACAATCAACTCCAATCAACCCTGTGGAGGATCTACTACTCCAACTGGATCCCTACAAATCTGTGGTGACTGATGGGATCACAAAACTTCTCTTGGTTAGATTTTATTACCAAGAATCTAGAGAGGTCTCAGCTGGCTGGAAGCTGGTGACCTTTGTCCTGTTTTTGAAGGCAGGTAAGAAGGAGGAGCCTGAAAGCACAGGAAAAGGGCAGGGCAACCATGTTCCTGATCAACAGAACATTTAGGTCTGTAGTCTAGTCTCCTGCTTACCTTCTGACACATGAAAGATAACATAGAGGAAGAGCAAAAGTGAGAGGAAGTGACAATCCTCATTTGTTAAAGAAAATAGCTCTGTGAGGTGAGGCATAAGTTACTATTTAGCCATATTAACTGCAAGGAGACAAAGACGCACAAGAACAGCTTGGGATTACCACTACTAGAACGACAGGACTGGGCTGTGAAAAGAGGTTGTGTATGTTGCAGGGGAGAATGTATTAACAGGTCAAGCCTGACCACAGTGTTTGCATGGTCCCAGAGCCATCAGGTTTGGAAGCACATAAGGGCTATAACTTTGTATTTAACATAGCTAATTGACTATTCTTGCATGGACCTCTGCAGGAACTTAACGCCATTTAAATGACCTGAACAATAAAGTATATATTATCCAGTTAAAAGAAAACCCAACAAAACAGCATGAGAGGACTGACACCCCTCTACAGATGTTTGTCTCTCAGGAGAGCTGTCAACCTTTTGAGGGAATTACTAAACATGATGAATTCTGAATGAATTCTTTTCAGATGAAAACACCTGTGTTCTCTGTTAGCTTTAGAAACTCCCAAGGCAAAGTATGTTCCAGCCAGTCCATCCAATGGAACTCGGCATTATGTCACATCACATTTTGATAAAGTGTATATCCTTTGAAATGAAATGGACATTTTCTGCTTTGTTTTACTCATTCCTGTTTTACCAAGCATTACTGGGAGAGCTAACAGACAGTGAAGAAACTTTAAAACCTTCTTTTAAAGCCAAACTGTTTTATGCAGCCTACTTAGATTTCATATTGAAATCATATTGATTTTGAAAGCAGAAAAATTGGAGTTTTATTGCAGGAATAAGTGCCTATCCTATTTAGGCTGCAGACCTGTAGTGGAGCTATCACCATGCTTTGAAAGTTCCTTACTCTCACAGCATTTTTTCAGTGCTTGTCTATAATTTTGTCATGCATCCACATATTCAGGTCCTTTTTATCCTGTTCTGATCCTACTTTGGAGGATGAAATGTTCTCTGTACCACCCTATCTGTCCTGTGACTGAATGTAATGCAGTTAGAGCAAGCTGATCAGATACCTCATTTCCATTTACTAAACACATCTTACAAGGGCGACCTTAAACCTCTTTTGGTTTCCTGTTTTCCATCCAAATGCAGCTTTGTCACTAAGTATGTTTAAGTAGTGGTTTTACTGCAATAGCCCCAAAGTGCAAGGAATAAAAAATAGCACTGTGAGGTGCTTAGTTAGATATTGAGACAATGGAGATCAATACAAGACAGCTGCCTGCTGCACTCATTACAGCTGAGCAGACCCTTTTTGTCTGAGGTTCCAGAGAAATTGCTGATTGCTCAGCCAGGGACTGATGCTCCTGAAGAAGTGAATTATTTATTAGTGAATATATGACACTGGTATTTTTAGTCTCTTGCTATTAATTGTGGAGAGAAGAGTGCTTTTCCTTCCTTAAAATAAATTTTAAAAAAATGGACTTCAACAGCAGATGACTTACAAAAAAGATTATATTTTATGCCAAATAGAAGGATATAGGAGCAGACACATCTTTCAGGCCTGTTCCTTCCTTCCCAGTAAGGGTGCTAGTAGGGAGACTTTTTTGCCAGAGCTCCTATTGCCTTTGTAAAATACATTGTATGAGAGAAACATTTGCAAGGCTTATCTTGCTTGAAAATGCTTTCAAATATCTGTATTAAGAGTAACATATTACTTAATGTAAGTAAGTATTGATGAAGCAGTGTTTGAGATCTAGTCTTCAAGTGTAGGCTTGTCCCCAGCAGGTTTGAGTATTGTTGTGGACCATTGTCCCTTGAAGTGGAATCTCAAAATGCCACATGGCTGTTCAGGAAGCTGCCTTTCTGTTGCCTCACCAATGAAAAGAGCTGCCAGCCTTCCTGGCTGCTGTCCTTCATGAAGACATTTGTAGGGCAAGGATTTTCTCAGATTGCCAGTCAGAAGAAGTCCTTCTGATGATAAAAGGAAGAGGGATAGCTTGTCTCGGTATAGGCATAAGGCAGTCATGAAACTGCTCAGCATTATGAAGACAATTCTGAGAATTCTTGAGAACTAGAAGATAAATGGACTGAAATGCTTAGAGAAGAAAAAGTCCCTTAGGGCCAGACAGCAGCTGAGCATGGAAGGTTGCAAAGTCCATGTAAGACTAATTTTAAATTCCCAGCTGCAGTTCCATTTTGTGTCTGGTCCTTAGAGTCTAATTTATTCTTGCCTTTTAAAGGATGTAGATCAAATCAGTAGAAGTTAAAATAGCTGAATTTTACTCTATGCTGTTACCTTTTATGTTTTTCAGAATTAGTTTTTAACAAGTTGGTATCAGTGACATCTGTACTGAGATAGATCCCGGTGCTTTTATTCTTCTAGATTTATATTAAAACTTTTATGTATTAGCTCAAAAATATTTACAAATTCTCCTTTGGCCTACTTAATCTCTTTTTACTAACTGCACAGTGCCCTGCAGCTTTAATAATATGCTTTCACCTAAACTGAATACATATGAGCAAAAAAATTGTATTGGCATATTAATGCATCAGTAATTTGAACTTTAACTCAAATCTCCCTGTCTCTCTTCACTGTCTAACAGGAGTGATTTTTTATATATGAATATCTGAATGACTTCTTTGTTACTTAAGTTGTATTTTTCATTCTAAGTAGTTTTTTTCTGATTATTATACCTTTTGGAATGTATTGTTAACAGAAAAATCAGCACATTCAACAGGATGAGTAGTGACAGATAAAAGAAATACTGGTAACAGGGTACTACATTTTGCTTCTGTCATCATCTGCAAAAAGTGGAAAATAGTATTTCCCTGCTTTTCAGTTGTGCATCCAAACAATGTAAGGATTAGGAGACACTCAGATGTTTTGGTGATTATCAGTAAAGAGAACTGTACAAACAAGATATGTGATGTCAAAAGACCAAATAACTTATTGCAGAAAATGATTGCATACATCAATTACCTGCATGTTAAACAATAGATTTTCAATACACACAATTTTTGAAGGCAACAATGCATATTAAAACCAAACTGAGGGGGAGAGTTTGGGCCAAGTATACAGAGAGGGTTTTTTAATTCTTTTTTCTTCACACTGATTGCTTTTGATTATGTATATATATTGATTGCTTTTGATTTTATATATATATATATATGAAGAATTATATTAATTTAAAAAAATCCTTCACACTTTATGTCTTAATAGTGTTTCTTTTGTGTCATAGTGGCAAGCTCCTAGGAAGAAATGATCTGTGGCACTGTTATATAAGTTCAGCTAACCTGCTGAAACATTTTATTCTCATAAAACACCAGAAAACTTCACTTTTGCTATTACCTTTGACAATGATTCTTTGAGCAATCTAAATCACTCATTTGTGACAAATTGGCATAGCCAGCAGGATCCTAAATCAGGATTCACAACATTGTATGGTAAATTATTATAGAATTTAAGAGTGGTAAAAATAGAATCAAGTTCTAGTAACTGAAATGTTTAAAATAACAAGTAAATCAGCAGAAGAAGAAAACATATTCCTTCTTCTTTGTGCAGATTTGTGTTTCTGCACTAACAAGCTTACAAAAGTATTTTTTATCCTGTGTGATCCATAAGAACTGACATATTTTTATCTGTTGCAGAAATTAACCTCAGTTGTGGTGTGCAAAGAAAAAGTTTTCTCACTCCTTAGTCTGACATTTTTTTCCACATCAACTTTCATAGCTGCTCCAAGTACTTCAGTGTTTCAGATGATGTGTCTGATCATGGCAATTCAGCCTAATCCAAATATGTATCAGTCATGCAAGCAGATTGTTCTTTATTAAGGTTCACTCAAATGAACTGTGACTAGGAGTAGCATGATGAACAGAAGGTCATCAAGGCTGAATGTTATTCTTTCCAGAACATTACTGAGAAAACTCTGGAGGAACGCCAAGCTAAATTTTTGTTTCCCTAAATGATATTAGGATAGTTGCTCTTACACAGCACAGGAGCGGAAGGGAAGTTCCTTGATAGATAAATGGTGCCTCAGCAAATTGAACGTGAAAAATAACTGGCAAGGAAAGAATAGGCAAAAGTAGGAAGCAGAGAGAAGATTAGCACATAGCACAGGGAAGAAGAAAAGGGAGGACCTCTATACAGCTAGCAGAAAAAATGATAGGGTAAAGAAAATAACTCAAATTTCTACCCAAGACTGTGTGGGCATGTTTCCTATTTCCTACCAGAACAGGATTCTTGTATATCCATCTGTTAAAATGCTAGGAAATCATGAAAGCAATTTTCCTGCTGTGTTCTATTATTAATCTGAATTCATATTAATCATGCTCAGCTAGGAGATCATCTCCTATCAACCTTAGCATCTCATTCAAGCTTGTAGTGACTTAACAATATTCCAGAACAGTATTGTTTTGTCACTCAAGGACTGTTTTTTCATCAGTGAATCTCAATGAAACCAACTCAGATGCCTTTAAGGCATGGTTGGAGATGTGAATAGTGCAGAGCTACTTACACTCATTACTGTTTAGGTTGTGTTTTTCATCGTCTGCTGCCATGGTCATAAATGATGGATAATGGTGTGATTAAGCCACTTGAGCTTTGGCCCAGTTTCCCAACTCAAAGGTGTCACAGGTCTCTTTGCTTCTGTCTTTAGCTCTGCAGAAATCATCTAGTTTTCTCCTACTCTTCTAAACAGCTATTCTGTTTATCTAGCACTTCCTTTCCTTTTCCTCTTTTTTTGGTATATATTTTTTTTTTTTCATGCTGGAACTGTGGAGATAAAAGCTGCCCTTGATTGAACTTTCAACTTATTTACAGGAGGACCAGCTGCTTCCCTCTATCAGAAAAATGTCTTTTAGACTAAGGCTCTTCAATCCTTGTGTGGAAGTATTTTTCTGTCTTTCAGGAATCACACTTTTACCTGTTCCTCCATTGATCGTTAGTGTCTTTGAAACATATATTTACACACACATGCAAAGAAATCAAGCAACCTTTACTTACAAATATGCAGAGTTTTAACTTATTGTCAGTATACCTTGCATGAAAACATACTGCTTCACCCGAAAATTGAGTGCTTTATCAACATTTCCTTAGGGTCCCGACTTTTCAGGTTCTGTATAGATCGTTCATCTCAAGATGTTCATTACGAGACTTTTGAATTAAAAGACCACCAGATGGCGGCAGAGGATAAATAGTAGGAATGGTCCAGTGCATTGAGTACCTGTCTGGTATTAAAGAATTAGCTCCATTTTCTTTTTTTTATTTTTTTTTTTTCATAACAGTCTTGTGTACTTGATTTATGATTATGAGTTATTGCAAATTTATTCTAACATGGGTAGAAATAATTTTTCCGTACTGTCGATCTTGAAACATCAATGTAGATTTATGTCCTTATTTTAAATCATCTTATGCCATTTTGTTTTGTTTTGTTTTTTTCTCCCCCACTGTGTTTGCTACTGTCAGGGAGAGACACAAAACACAGACCTGAAGATATGCCATTGGAAACCAGGACTGAGACAAGATTTTCATGGTTTCACTGAAGTCTTTAAAACTTCTGATTCTTAAATTATAGAAGGCGAAGGCTGTGTTTTTCTCATCTCTTCCCTTCACTTTTTTTTTTTTTTTTTTTTTTTTTTTTTACCTCTTTCTCAAGTCTTCAGTGTAAGATATCTATTTGCTGTTCCCTTTATTTGAGGACTGGTGCTTCAAACCCATTTTATGTGAAGTAGCTTCCTTGGAGAGCAGCAGGGACAGGAGGCTTCCAGGAGAGGAGAATTTCTCTGTGTGGAGCCCTCTCCTGTGGGCTGCTCTCTGCACACTCTCAGACAGTGGCACTCCCTGGCCAAAACCCGAGTGAATACTGACATCAAGCTTGTAATTATCCTCAAGTCCTTCTTTCTAGGAACCATCTGCCAGTGGCATTTGACAAAGCTTTTCAGTGTAGATACTCAGGAAAACTGCTTGTGTGTTTGGAGACTTTGAGGAGTCACAAGGTGCTTCTGTCCACTCCTGCCATGCAGACTCTGGCATGTTCTGTGACTTCTCACTGCAAGCTCCAGCTGCTTTGTCTGCATTTCGCCCCCAAAAGGGATGATGTGCTTACTGCTAAGTTAAAATGCATTAAATATGCCACTAGTATTTTTCCATGTTGGCAGTTACAGTAGTTGCCATGGGAATGTCAAATCATGTAAACGGGTGAAGAGGCAGCTCACAAAATAGTATAGATTAGAGATGTGGCCCACAGTACTAAAAACATGTACAAACTGTCTTCTGAACATACCACACCAGCTTCTATGACTATGAGGCAGGAAAATAAATTGATACTTCTCTAGACCTGTTTTATAAATGAGCATCTTAAATAAATAAAGCATTTAACTGTGATGAGTAATCTCAGTTCTTTAATAAAGGATGGAGTTATGCTAATTGAACAGCAAAGTTGTTTGTCAGGGCTGACAGATATCTGCATACTCCATTTATTCCATTAATTCATTTCTGCATCATATAATTATGATCCCTTGCACAAGTGACAGAATCACAGATAGCATTTCAGTGCAGGGCTATATATCTATTTTGTTATGATCAACAGAGTATAGCAGTTTTATAATTTTTATCAGGAGCATACTGAGAATAACCAAAGGAGAATTCTAATGATTATGGACTTGTAAATCTTCCATTTATTCATTAATCAGCTTATGGACAGACATGAATTTATTTTAAATTTTTTTTCTTTTGTTAGTTCTCAGGAATTAAAATTCAGAGGAAGACTGGCACTAGAAACTATTAGAGGCATTAAACTCAATAATTCTTAAACAGTAAAGGAGATAGAAAGAAGATCTTTGTAAAGAATGTATTATGGATAAGGTATGACTGACATATTTTATTATACCATGGAAAAAAATAAGTTAAATTTCACCCATGTTGACTAACATTTTTAGTTTCAGTTTGTTTTTTCTCAACTCTAAAACGTTGCTTATTTCATATTGAGATTGTTCTCTTACGTATGAATCATCTAAATTAGAGCAGCTGAATAGATGTCCGCCTCACCCTAATCACAGAATGTTCTTTCTCACATTCTGTAAACAAGCTCTGTTTTGCAACATTCTGCACAAGTTACTGTAAAATAGGACTTTGTTCTAGATAGGATAGGATTTATTCCTTAACATAGAATCTAAATATCATCTCTAGGGATCTTTTGGCTAAATCAGTGTGCAAATCCACAAGAAGAAGGAATTAAACAGTGGATGAGCTTGGTAAAAGGGATATTATGTCTTTTGCCTACACATTTTGATTTCAGTAAAAGATTACCTTCTAATAATAAGAATCAGGTACTTTGTCCTGGAGAATACAAAAGACTTATTTTTGCCAGATAAATATTTCCTAGAATTTCTCAACAGAAAACTCATTTCAGACAAAAAAAAAAAAAAACAAACCCTCCATTGAGTTCTGAATGTAATAAAAATTAATACCAATTTTTATTAATGTCTGAAAGTCTGTAGTCAAATTGAGCTGACACTTTCAGATTAAAATGTACTTTTAAACAAAGAGATGAGTTTTTTATGATAAAAATCATACACTATGTCATGACTGTCCAATCATTTTCTATATATGAGGCATATATAAATGACAGACAAAAATGTATACCATATTTTCCATGCATCCAATATGATAATAACTGACTTCATTGGCATTTGGAAAAGAATGCTGTGTCTAGTGCAGCCAGGTGAGTGTCTTTATCATGCTTAGAAAATACTCTCTGTGTCAAGATTTGAATAAATTTTATTTTAGAATCAGTGCAGGAATTTCCAATATTTTGTATTTTTGGTGGCCTCTCATGAAGAACGTCAAACAAATTCTGAACTCATATACAACATGAGCTGGCCTCTTCTGTGTCAGACTGTAAGACAGGAAAGGTGTTTCTTGCTGTTTGTTCTCCTCAGAGTATCAGAAAAATGACTTTCAGATTCGGCATTTGAAGGTAAAAGACTGAACTGGGGGTGGGTTTTTTTAATACAAAATGGCCAAATGTACTGCGTTGCTGAAAAAACTTGGCCCATTTTCATGTTTTGGAGGTATTTTTGTACCAGATTTAAATTTGTGAGCAAATTTTAAACATGAACTGAAGACAGAAAATTGGAGGCTATGACCATTGACTCTGTGGTTTTTGACCACGAGTAAATCAGGTGGTTTCTTTGTGGTTTATTGAGCAATAAAATGAATACTAATTGTATAATTTCATACATAGCTGTAACCTATTATGAAATTACATAGCATGTTATGAAGTATTATGAATATTAACAGAGATTTCATGACTTTTTTGCACTTAATTATCCTTGGAAAATGTATTGAGATGGGGTACATATTTTCTCATTTTGTAATGAAGTAAATAAAGAAATCTCAGTGTTTATAATGAAACATTCAATTATTAATCATTAGGAAATGAAGAATTGTATAATATTAAATCTTGTGCTATTAGCCTCCTATAAGGACATTTTACTCTTTTAATCTGAATGGCTTACAAGAGGCTGTTGTGGGTATTTTTCAGCAGAAATCATCTAATGGTTTGCTGCCCTGCATGGTAAGCAGATGTGAAATAAATTCTCAGCTATATCTTTCTGGGTTGTGCCTTAATGTGGCAAAGAGTACCTTCTGAGAAAACCTTCACAAATGAAAAACTCATCAGAATCACCTACTTTATTTTAAACAATACAATTAAAATTAGAAAATCCTCTTTGCTAACGTATCACATAAAAAAATAAAATAGAATACTTGGAGATGCTCTTTCAGACAGAATTTTGTGTATTTTCTGTGTATTATAATTGGTGTTATTTGGATAGAACAATGAAGTATCTTGAGTTACATAATTTAAAGTGCTAAATATAGCACATGGAAAAACCTTCCCAACTGCTTTATCTTCAGTTATGTATATATTACATAAAAATATGCAATGAATAGCATCAATAGACATTTTTCACTATGCACAGATGTTCTTGCTGTTTTAATAGTTGTGTTACTAATTACATTACACTTGGGTACCAACTCAATGAATTTTGTTTTAGAATAAGAGTTCTCAATTACACAAGCAAAATAAAATTCATGCTTCACTGGAACTGAAAGGCTAGGGAAAATATAAAATGTACACAGGATCAACAGCCAAATTTATTTTACATAGTTAAATTGATTTTACTGCAATATGTTAGACTTTTTAGATATTTTCTAGTGGCTAATATCAAAGGGAATAGATAACCATATGACAAGATATAGGACCATAGTCACTGATTCTTTTTCCTGCTAGCAAGTGGCATAGATGTCTTGAGGATCACCAGTTGTTAATAAACACTTTATTTTTAATTACTCAAGAAATAAGAAGCTTATGAAATTTGAGATAATGAGCAAGCTAGATTCATTTTAGTGACCGTCTCTGGATATATTTTGTGTGAGACTAAAAAGCAAAGTGCTTTTGAAATTTTAAGCATGTGTGCAGCTTCCTCTGTTGTGATATGATAATTCATAAAATTAGACATGTTCTTAAATTCTCAAGTGACTTGGGCCTGCATGTTGCGATCTCCTCTGGTGAACAGCTTAAGGCTACAGAAAATCATCAAAGAAATTACAAAATGAGCAGAATTTCTATTACTTTGATCAGGGAATAATAGGGGAAACCAGAACAAGAGCTGTAACATTTATTTGAAGTAGTGGGAGGACAACTGTAGATTATGTGTATTACATATTTATCACTAATGTTTTTCTCAGCTATGTTTATTTACATTTTCATTTTACAAGGGTTTTTGTTATTCACGGGAATTTCAGGAAAAAGATCTATGTGACACAATATTTCCTCAGATTTTAAGTGCCATTTATACTTTGAAAATGTTACAATTTCAACTGTACTTCTTAATTAAGCCTTTATATGTTACTACGTACACTAGAAAACACATTTTCCGTGTGTTAGAAGCTTTTAAAAATAGACAAATTCCTTGATTATATTTACAATATTTGTAAATATATTGTAAATATTATACTATACTTGCAATATAATAATATATAGTATTATAATATACTATTATATATATTATAACATTATAATTATATAATATATTATAATATATAACATAATTATATTATATATCATTATATATAATATTATTGTATCTTATAGTTTATATTATTGTAATATATTTTAATGTATTACATTATATTTACAATTTTTTAGTTTTAAATATTGATTACATATTTAATAATTAAATTGAAATTTTGGGTTGAAAAAGGGACATGAATCAGGTGGGAAGGGGTGTGGATGGGACCTTTCAACACAATCCTTTGTTTGCATAAACTTGTCAAACTACTTCCCTCTTTGCCCTCTCATTTGATTTATAGAGCTGATGCCAGCTGGAACCTCTCTGTCCCCAGTGACACATAGCCCATGGAAAGAGCTTTACAGCCCTCTGTTTTACAGCAGAGCAGTTAATCTGATGTCAGCCTGCCCTCAGGTCAGATGAGGCTGCTTTGGAAGCAGCAGTGTCAGCTGTGAGCAGAGGCGCTGAGGTGGCCTGAGCTGGCCACCAAGCTTACTCCCCTCTGCTTACTCACCTCCTCCTTGGGGAGTGGGACAGGAAGTAAAGAAAGATCAGGAGCAAGAGAACTCGTGTGAAACCCCGTTCCTTCACTCCAGACAGCTCTGCTTGCGCATTGCTGTCACTACGGGTCACACTCCTTTCAGTGAGGCAGCACCCTGCCCGGGTAAGGGCTGTCAGGGTTGCCAAGAAGACAGAGGTTCCTCTCTGCCACTCCTTCCTCATGCTTTTCCTCTACTCCTGGAGTGTGGGGTCTCCATGGACTGCAGAGATTATCCACTGTGTCATGGACCTCCTCCCAGAGGTGCCACCAGTTTGGCTGTGTGGCTCAGCTGTGCTCTGCAATGGGTCCAGCTGGAACTGTCTGGAACCAGTTGTGTCCAGCACAGGGCAGCCCCTGGCCTCTCCCCAGCCACACCTGCAGCCCATATTCTGCTGCTGCTCTCCTGAAGTACGCCTCAGACATTCCAGGTACAAGCAGAGCTGCCAGGATCTCAGCAGCTTTTAGTCTATAAAAAGTTTAAAATGCTTTGCAGATGTAAATTCTTGATTAATTTGCTGACTCAAATTATGTGGGATTAATCATGATATCTCCGCCTCAAAACACATTTGAAGTTTGTTGTGGTGTGGATTATACATAGCATGTGGATAAAGTTTTCATGTTTTTTTAACAGTGGCTCATACCAGGAGGCTTTTTTCTCCCCTTTCTCCCTGTGTCTTCATCCTGCAGTGTGTCTGACTGGTAAGACTCCTCTGCCTGGGCCCCCTGTCTCTCTCAGACTTCAGCTGTCATGAAGCAGTGAGGAATCAGAGGCACAGCTGCAGGAGGTGTAGGAATGGCTGATTTACAGTCATCACTGTTATAGTCCTTTCAGGGAGCTTGAATATTTTCCAGGATATTATATAAATAGGAATTTTTGACATTTAAAGCATCAATAACTACTGCAGTATTTGGATTCATTAATAACTGGCATGCTACCAGTTCTAAAATTGCTTATTAGTTTGGTCTAATTGTTTTATAGTATGAATTCTGGGAATGTAATCTGATAAAAGTGCTGAATGAGGTTCCTGGGAGAGGTGGTGCCATTGTGCAAGTGCTTTTGATGACATGTGCATGCTGTGGAATTTTTGTCACTTAGGAAAGTGAATCCTACAAGTGTAATATATACTTATGGAAAGAGCAACACTGAGAAATGTAGGATTGTTGGAGTGCAATTGTGAGTTGCTTGCTCTAAGCTGATAGTGTTCACTAAGTCTTGAGGCAGAGTTACTTAGTCCATACAGTACCTATCCTATCTGATTTTGATCTGTTTGAACATTGACCCACCAAACTTCTTGCCTGGGCTGGGATATCTGCTGACACAGAGGAGATATCTCTTCCACAGGAATTGCAGAGGGGCACCAAAATACTTTTTGATAAAGGAGTTTGGAAGATTTGACTTTGGGAATTAAGAACAGCTGTTCAGTACTACTGCAGTGAAAAGCTGTCTTGTCTTCATAGAATGCAAATAATAAGCCAACATACAGATTAATAGATGTCACAGGCATGAGATGAGCAGCTAATTTCATTCCCTACGTATTAGCATAATTAGTTGTGATTTATTACAGGAGTCAAGCCCAAATCTCCTTCAATGTGCAGTGTTCACTGTTTAAAAGAGAGTCTGCCTAAGGTGCTGATGTTAAATACCCTCTGCAGCAGTAGGTGCTCCTTCATTGGCTGTGCAGCAGGTGTTGGTTCGTAACCTTGGCTTTGATATCCGTGTTTAAGATATTGGAAAACTCAGCAGAATGATCTGAAAATGATACAGAATTCTAAGAATATAAGAAAACCATAACTCCCTGGGTTTTATCTTTCATTTAGGTTAAGGAAATAGAAAGAAACAACTTGTAAGCAGAAAAAACAAGGTGATGCAAAAGTGAGAAACACAAAAAGGGAAACATAACTGAAACTTCCAAGGGACATGTCTGGGAAAGTAAGTTTGGCTTCAGGTAACAGAATGTCTATCTGTTTTCCAATTTCAAATTATAGTTTTATAACAACCAAAAAGGTATTAAATAAGTAGTTATACTTTGAGCTGTGCTCCTTTTCTTTTTCTGGACTGGTCTGGAACATAGAAGGTTCCTATCTGCAGATGTTTTGAAGTCTTGACTATTTTCTTCTGGAAAAGGTAACTGAGTTTGGACTTCCTCTATAGCAAGCTGTCCATCTGTTAGTGATTGCTAATACAGAACTATCTTGTGATCACTTAACTTCAGGTAGAAACAAATGACGTATTCGTTTCTTATATAAATGTTCATGCTTTATTTGTAATACATTTTTCTTCATTATTGTGTCACAGATTTACAGTTTTACATGAGGTATTTTTTGTTCTGCTACTATAAAGCATGTTTTCTTGGAAGCTGTCCTTGAAATATCTTGGTTCTGAGTTCATGTCTGGGTATAAACCATGAACAATCAGTTTTTGACAGTCCTAGATGATGCCTTGTCTGAATCACTCAGCCACCACCTACTCAGGTGACCTAGTAGTCATGCTGACTAAATAGAGCATCAAGCTGTGGGTGTTGTCAGCAGGGCTCAGAGTAACTGTTGATGTCTGGGTGTAGTTCAGGGAGCCTGTTGTGTTTTAATCTTAAATTATTCATACACTTGATCTGTAGGAAGAATCAGAAATGTTTGCAGCTCACAAAGCAGAAACAGCTATCTCAAACTTCCCAACACAAAGACTTGTGGCTTTTTTTGTTTCTAAGTTTTTGGATGACTGTTTGTATTAAATTAGAGCTAGCCTAATTTAAGTTCTTTTTAGGGAAGCACATGTTATTTGTTGTAAATTTTTAAAGGCAAAAATACCAGAACCTTGTCACAAACTAAATGACATTTTTCAGAAACAACTGTTACTGAAAATTCAGGAGTAAGATGGTAGGTCTGTTGTAGTCTTTCATTAGTCAGAAATTTATACAAACAGATATCTTGTCTGATGGAATGAAAACAGCAAAGCTAAGAGTGAAGGAAAAGTAGAAATTACATATATATATTGCGGATTTTTTGAGTAGAAAGAGTTTACCTGCTTTGTTGTTCAAAAAGTCACCAGATTCATATTAGGAAGATTATTTCTTGTTGCAGAGGAGCCCAAACTTCATGTCACAGAATGACTCTTGGATTGTCTCTATTCATATGCTGATGTTCTTCAGGTCTTGACCAAATCTCTGGACACAAATACTGAGTGTAAGATGAGCATTGCTCTGAAAATTATAAAGTACTACCTAGCAGAACTATTGAAGGCAGGTCAGAGCAGCCATTTCCCACCTTCCCAAGTATGACCATTTGCACATGTAGAGAACTGCCAGTCCATACATTTGCAATGTGTCCACTGCCAAGTGTCTGCCATAATCACAACTACATCTTTCCAAACACTCTGGGTAGCAGCTGGTTCATATCATGCAAGCTGCCTTCAACTTTATTGCTCTAGTGGATATAATGCCTAACTTTCCTATAACAGACCACTCATTCATAGAGTGTTGTCTCCCCCTGAAAGCAAGGAGGGTGTTTTAATCAAAATGCAGCTCACTATAAATGCATTAATTCCTTCAGCAGCAGTTTGCATTGCAAAATTGTTGAATGTGCATAAATTCTTGTAGCTGCTCAGGTGCTGCCATACAGCATTTGTAGTTAGCTCTTGATTTAGTTCTGAGCTGTTTTGTGAGCACTCTTTTTTAAGGTTTTTTTTATTTCCCACTTGCACCAGCCGCTGAAATAACTATGAGAATAATTCATTGTGTCAGGCATTTGGTGAGGTGTCTTTTTTCTATTTTCCCATTTGTCAATTTTTCTAAGCCGGTAATTTTTCTAAGCTTTGCAAAACTATTTGCCCATAACTTCTACAAATGATGCCTAGTTCAATATGTCTTTGTTACTTATGCTTTTTTTTTTATTTTTTTTTGTGTGTGTGTGTGTGTTCCAAATGCATGCTGTTTTGCCTTTGGTATATTGTATGCTAAGCCAGATGAGCATAACTAGTAGAATGAAGTTTTGCATGCAAATATGTTTCAGCTCAATTGATCTGGAAGCATTCCTGACAACAAGCTCATTTCCTAGAACAAGCATAGAGAAGAAGGACAATGAGAAAAAGTAGTTAGAATTATTTTTCCTTTAAATGTTTAGTATTACTAGAAAATAACTTTCAGAGTAAAACTTCCAGTCCACCACTCCATCACTTCATTTTTCTGGTTTTCATTCTCTTTCCAGCCATTCCAAGGCTTTGTCTGTCTTTAAGCTCTTAACACTAAAGCCAACCATGAGTGTCATGTGAGTGCTCTATGTGGCCCAGCAACAAGCAGGAAAATCTTCTCGTGGAAAAAAATCTTTTTTTTAAAAAAACATCTCTTTCTTTTGGCAGTGCCTTTCAAACTCTGCTGAAAGAGTTTAAATTCCAGACTTTTCTTCACTCAGTCCTGACCCTCACCCAAATCCTGAGCCTTCAGTGGAGCTATAGCCTGACAGTTGCCCATCCACATGAAAAAGTTCTCAGGGCAGACAATACTTTGCAGCACTCTTCTTCCCTTGGCCACTTCTGTCCAATTCCATTTCTGCTCCAGCTCTAGGCTCAAGCTCCATTTTAACTTTATCTCTATCCCAAACCTAGGGCTTTGGCTAAGCATTAGTCAATAGTTGTAGCTTTGGTCCAGGCGACAAAATTGTCAGGAAAGAAAAACTCTCTTCAGCCCACCGCTGCATTTGGAAACCCCTGTCCAGTGCAGCCCTAGGTCTTGTGTCTTTCTGAACCTTACCCCTAAAATTAAGCACTCTCCTGAGAAAAGATGTTACAGCTCATAGCCCTTTGCCATCCCATTTATAGCCCCACTTCAACTGCAGTTTTAAACTTTCTGTCTCTCCTAAAGCTTGGTTAAATCTTAAGCTCACCCCTGACCTTAAGCTTCAGCTCATTGTTTTTATCCAACACTTTGAATGATGCCCACTTTAACTATTTCTCTCAGTAGACGTTTCCTAACTTTCACAAAGGATCCTCCTGTTGATTTGTTTGTACGTTGTTTGTTTGTTGATTTGTTTGGTGGTAGTTCCATACATTCCTGCTCTAACAATCACCTCTGAGACACTGGCCACCTACTAGAGAAATTGTATAGTGATCTCAGGTAACTCACTGCCCATTTAAAGCACAGAGAATACATGCAATTTTTAATTAATATGATCAAAACTTTGATAATTGGAGAAGGCTGGGAAGGACCAATAGGGGCTGAAGGACTTGAAAAAACTTGAATATTCAAGAGATTAAAGCACCTTATTTTGAACATAAACTTCTCTGATCAGTCATTTAGAAGGTGCACAAAGAGCAAAAATATTACAAAATAAATTAAATAAATAAAGTAATAAGTTGAGGCTATCATATTAACTTTCACCATAATCTCTGCTTGTACTAACTGGGCATGTATAGTAGTGACATAATGAATGCACCCATATTTTATAAAGTTCTTCATTATATTTTCTGGTTTTTTATGCAAGTTTCATTTTACTCCCAAGGATAACTGATGCATAAAGGAGAACTTGTTTACTAGTTCTAGTAAACTAGGCAACACTTGAGACAGAATTCCTGTGACTCCCAAATGCTCAGGGAAATATTTCCATTGTTGATGCTCTTTTTAGGCATATAAAGGATGTCTTTTACTAATGGAGCACTCCTTACTCAGAGAACTCCCTCCCTTTTATTTAGCCCAGAAATAAGCTGTGAAAAATTACTTTGGAAATTAGCAAGAGCTATTAATACTCAAGGGCAAGATGAAATTTCTTTTTCTGTGGTCATTTACTAGTTTAATAATATCTCTTACAAAAATATGGAATCTTGCAGTGACTGTCAAAAGCTCTTACTTAGTCACATACAAGACAGGGAAAAATCAATTAAATTTCCTAAATATGAATAGCACTTCTCTAAGAATGATTCATGCATATATTAATCTCTCCATTGTTGGGATCCATAATGGTGAGGAGTATTCTGTGTTATCTCACTGCTTGTTTCTTTTCATTCTGAAAGCTTGTGTGGAAGACCTTGACTCTACTTTTTAAAAGTAATCGGTTGGCATTTGGTAATGATATATGTTTCTAATGAACAGGCATGCTTATCGGACTTCCATATTTCTTTTTTCTTTTTTTTTTTTTTTTGAAAGAGCAACAATATATCTACTGATTTAAATATATATATATATATATATCAGAATGTTAAATAGTTGTTTATAATAAATACATACAAAAATTAAATTAGCAGGAAACAGGAGCAAAAAAAGGACAATGGGTAATCTTAATTAACAATTATATTTTTCTTTAGTAATTGCCTACAGAAAATGTTTTGTTTCAATAATAAATTCACTAACACTATATTCATGTAAACAATTTAAAAAAAATCACTGGTTTGGTTTTCTTTACAGAATGGGGGTTTTTATTATTATGCCTTCACTGATGTATGCAAAAACTATGAATTATGATAGATTCTCATTCTCTTTATCTCAAAATACTTCTCACCATAATTTTTTGTCTTCAGTTACAACAAAATCAGGTTAGAATTTCCTGTTCTAACTTCATTACTTTGTGGCATTTAATATTTCTGGAAAGTAATGTAAGCACCAAGAAAACATCTATGGCATTTTAAGATCGCATTAGAGATTTGATGGAAACCTGCTTAAAGATAAGTTATGACATTGAAAATGAAGGTGTTGCATAAATGCATAGTTTCACTTATAAAATTCTTTTCATTAAAATATGCTTTTCAGTTGGACTATTAGACTTTCTAAAGTTTATTGTTCTTTTGGACTGCAAAGTTTTATTTTGTTTTAATAATATTTTTATTATTAGTAGTAACTAGTAACTTCAGGTATCAACATGAATGACTAATGCCAAGTGATTAGTTAGGTCATTGAATTTTAGTCCTATGGTCCCTATTCTCATCAACAGCAGCAGAACTGTCAAAACACAAGGTTTAGAAACTATAGAAGATTTCTTGAAATGTTTCAAAGGCTGAAAGGAAAATAGTGTTGGATCTTATATTGCCTTTTTATTAGTGACTGACAGTATTACATTGTTATTTTTGCATACTGGTACTACTCAGTCTTGCTAGCTTAACATTTCCTTGCATGAACTGTAAGGATAAAATCTTTAGTTTATATTCTAAAAGTCTCTTGGTACCTGGTGGCCACAGAGAACATTTTCTAGTATCTCTATAAAGCTGGTGCTGTTCATGTTCTATTGTGAGCATGATTCCATATATTCTGTATAATAATTTTCACTTTTTAAACATATTTCTTATATGGAATTGGGTAATATGTTAAAGACATGAATAATGTGAACAGTAAATAAGAATTTATGTCAGTCATTATATATACTGTATGTACTGAATATACTGTAATATTAATATCCTGCCAAAAATATCAGAGTAGTCGAACCACAGCAGAATAATATTTTCCCCACAAAGTACTGAATTCCACAGATGGAAAAAAAATCAGTGGGGGAAAAAAATCTAATTGATTTTTAGCATACAAAGTAGTTATGCCACATGTTTTGAATCTTAGCCCATTTCCTTTAGTAGCACATTCTTTGATAAAAAGCATAAATCGTTTATTTTAGTTAGAACTGAGGCAGTTATTAGCAAATTCTGATTACTTTCTAGAAAAGCATTATATTTTGCTTTAAAGTGCCCAAAGGACTCTAGTGTTTGTAAAATTAGTCACAGGTGAGGAGGTCTTCTAGGACAACAGTTAAGAATCAATAGAATCTGATATCAGATCAAGTTTATGAACTATGGAAAATCCCCGAGGAAAAGGCTGTAAATGAACAGAACAAGAAGGAATTTTGGGAATATAAAGCTGCCCATGTACACAAATCTTTTTACAACCACTTTTGATGTAATAAAATGCCAACAATTAGGTTTTGCCTAGAGGCTAGCTGCCAATTTCTGAGTGCTATACATCTCAGTGCATTTGTACATACAACTATAGACAAGCTCACAGAATAAATAGATATAAATCACAGGTACATATCAGTGTTGATTTTTAATTTTAAAGTATTTTCAAATAAATTATTTTCAGTAATTGTTTTTCTTGGTTTTCTTCAATTTAATCAGTGAACTAAAAAAAAAAAATACTTGTGTTAGACTAAGAATAGGTAGCTTTAAAAAGCAGAAAGATAAGTCTGGTTTGACCTACAGAAATGTTACTTTACCTGATACTTTAAAAATCCCTCAGATATGTTTGGAAATGGATAAAAATCATGCTCAATGTAGATGAAAATACCATCGATCTTTGTATTATAAATTCTTAGTTCAATTTATAAATTCTCAAAAATCACCTTCTTGGAAACTGCTATTGCTTCCTTCTGGGGATTAACAGCTATTTAAATTTTCTTTCTTTCTAGCTTCCCACTAATATGCTAATAGTAAATCTGAACCATCTGCCATGTAAACAGAGAAGTGGAAAACCCTTGACAGCATAGTCTCTCATTTAACCAATTAACATAAGTTATTATTCATAAAATTAAAATTGTCCTTGAGTTACTTGGAATTTTTTTTTTGTCATTATATTTTTCCCTAATCAGCTGCTAGTTGTAATAAGGAGACAAAACTGCAGTAGAGCAGGGTGTGTTTGCTACTGATGGCAGAATGATATTCATCACTTAAGTAAATTGAGTAAATAGATTAGTTGCACAATGCTGGGGAGAGTAATTTCTTAGGTTAGGGAACATATTTGTTTCTGGCCCTTGACTGGTGAGTTTATCTGGACCACTGCATGTGTTCTGTATGAATTGCTGCCTAATTGACAGGCATCCATTAATGACTCTGGACTCATACAAGAGCTGTGCACCGTTAAGAGAACAACTTCGATGGTACTTTCAAAGTAGCAAACAAAATTTAAAATCTACAAAGACAAAATTAATGGCAAATGGCATTTATTTTCAGCCTTTAAATGTATTGCAATAAAAAATAAACCCACAATATCTGTAGAGATTCACTGTGTACTCATTATTTTTGCCTAACTTTAAGCTTGTTCTGTTTCAGATTTGCTCTATAGATAGATATAGAAAAAAATCTTTGCAAAATCATAACATAAAAATATGATGTGTAATAGTGGCATTAAGGTGGGTTAAAATACCTATAAAATGAAGTGAAAATAATGAAAATTGATTTTTAAATAAAAGGGAACTCCCATGGCAAATGTAAGAGAAGCAATACAGTATAAATTATTATTTTGTACCAACTGAAAGTGTCTGGCTGTCTATAGGGACCTCTTGCTGTCAGTTTTACACTGACAGCTAAAATCACATTAGATTCTTAAAATACCAACTGAATTTTGTGCTGTTATTAGTCTCTTTTCAGTCAAAAGAGTGAAAAGGTGTGGGTTAGACTATTTTGAATGGAAGTCAGAATTAGTAGTAGTCCTTATGAAGAAAAAAAATGAAAGAATGCTGAACCACATTTTGCAACAATATTAGAAATTAGGAAAAGAAAATATGCCAGTTTGCATGAAAATAATGACTTTTAAAAATCATTCTATTTCAAACCAACCAAATTACCTCATGCTATTTTTTAAAAACAAAAAAAATAAAAGGTTATATACTAGGGAGTCCCTAGCTTTAGCAGTCACATACTAGTGTTCTGATTAATTTCACATTTTACTGACGCCTCTGCCATCTTCTTCAGTTTATCTACACGTCTGTCTTTGAGTCTTTTCTTCTGGTACACCAGCTCTATAATGGACTGGCAATTATACTTCAGGCCTTCTTTGCTACTTGTCTTACAAATGGATCCTTTACAGGATCTGATAAACTGAGGTGAGTGCTGCAAATCTGAGCTCTCCAATTTGTGATCAGTAATTTTATAGAGCCTAGAACAGAATGCAGTGAACTACTTTGATTTCTTCAAGTTCACAGAATCACAGAATGGGTCAGGTTGGGAGGGACCAGAGAGGGTTATCCGGTCCAACCTTCCTGCTCAAGCAGGACCATCCCAGAGCACAGGGCATAGGGCTGTGTCCATGTTCCAGTGGTTGGTCACCCACACAGTAAAGAAATTCTTCCTCATATTCAGGTGGAACTTCCTGTGCTTCAGTTTCTGCCCAGTCCTATTGCTTAGCACCACTGACAAAAGACTGGCTGCATCCTCTGACACTCCCTTATAGCAGATACTTCAAGATGTTTATAAGGTCCCATCTCAGTTTTCTCCAGACTGAACAGACCCAGCTCCCTCAGCCTTTCCTCATAAGAGAGTTCCTTAATCATCTTTGTTGTCTTCTCCTGGATCTTCAGCTTTTTTTGTTCTGGCAAACACACTAACATTGATCAGAATATATGACATTTTCAAATTTAAAAGTGAATGAAAATGTTTTGATTCCCCTCTTGTGCTGATTCTATTTAGTCACCTCTTTCTGTTTAACGTGTTGTAAATAAAGATTTCTTTACTCTGTTTCCCAGTATTCCAGACCTTCAACAGTAGTAATTTTTCATGTATACAATTTTGTTAAACAGTAAAGCATACTTGCTGACAATTACAGATGAAAAGATGTTGAATCCCTATGAAAAAATTTAATGAAAATATCTAATATTTGCAAGAAGGGTTGTTGCAATGATTTCCTCCCCCTCTCCCCCTTTAGTATTTGTTTTAAATTGTTTTGTAAATTTTCCTTTGACTTGTCCATGTAAGTTGCAATATGTCTTCCAACTGATGAGCACAGAAACCACACACTGTCCCACAGCTAATCACAGTTACTTGCACATAAACCTACTTCATCAATCCATTAAATATCACACAGGGTTTTTGGTCCTTCTCTGCCAAACGTAAATTCAGTTTGTACAGGGACAGGATCATGAAACATATTGCTCAGCACAAAGTGCTAACCTCAGTGTTGGAGTTGAAATTCTAACAGATGTATTCATTAATCTGCCGAAGTGCCTTACTGTGTTTGATTTCCCCACTCCCTCTATGCAGTACAAGAAGGAAACAACCTCCTAGAGTCTGTGTGAGATTTAAATAAAACTCCACCACAGTCAGACATGCCTTGTCTAATATTGAATAATTCACTAATTGAAGTCACTAGCTGCATAATTAGCTACCACCTATTAGTCTTCCTGACAGAGACTGCTGTGTGTATTCCTACTATCCTGTTCATAAAATGGCCAAAGGACAAAAGACTTCATAGGAAAATAAAGGGAGAATTGTAGGAATAAGCAGAGCTGGCTTGGTCTAGGAGGCTAACTTCATAGTTCTCTGAACCAAATGGTCAAAGAAGAACATTATTCTGAAAATAAAAGATAAATAGTGCTAAACCTACTTGTTTTTTTCTAGGAATCATGGGCCAGCTGCTAGAAGTTACCCCAAGATTATGTTGTTACTGAAACTATTACCAAAACATATCCCTTTTTTCTCTGTTACTCCATAAACTCATGTAATCCGTGAGTTAATGATTTTCATTTATTTTATGCAGATTCTTTAAAATTTATCACAATTTTTCTGGGTTTGGTGGTTTTTGAGATCAAGATATAGCAGTAGTTAGTTTGCTTTTTTTCTTCTGCCATTGCTACAGTGCAGCTTTGGCTGGACTCTAGAAATCCATCTTTAAAAGCAGTGTCTTGTCACTCAGCAGTACCTTTTCTTATTTATGTGTCAGCATTCACATCAACTGCACAGTAACTGCACAAACATTTGTAACAATCCTATAATCTTTTGGAAATATATTTGTCAACAGCATGTTCCATGCTGGTCTCTTGCCAGATTACTTGTTAAAGGCCATTTGAAGAAGTGATTTTAGTTCAATTCTGTGCTGAGAAGATTCAATTTTACAAAATAAGCACCACCATTATAACCAGTCTTGGCTTTGTGAGGAAGAGAAGGTCTGAACTCCTCCCCACCTCATCAGCAGGATCCTGAAAGGCAGGGTAATCTTAAGAAAAAAGGAAGTGTTTTCAGCACCACAATCACATTTGAGTCAATAAAATTATATTCTGGGACCTTTAGAAGAGAAGGTCATTGATTAAGCACATAATAAAGTATGCAGGTGGGTTTTTTATTTGAAGTGTCATTTAATTAAATTAAGAGGAAAATAGATCAAGACAAATAAAAGGAGGTTACTTTTGATACAGCATGTAAGTAAGTTGTGGAGCTCCTTGCAGCAGGATGTATAAATTAAAAGTGACTATTGAAATCCATAGAAGAAAATCTATTAAAAATGTATGCACTTTCACAGTCTTGAGAAGGCCCTTAATGTCTTGCAGGTGGAAACTATCAGAAACTTTCATCATATCCTCTTGTCTTACTCCCTTGGGAAGTGGTATTTGGCATGCCTTGGAAGTACATATGTGATGACAGACCTTTGGTCTGACCTAAAACAGCTGGTTTGTTTGGTCTTGAGATCTTAGAGAACCTGAAAAAAATAATTGTTTAAATCAAGATTTAACATTAGTTAAATAATTTAGGTTAGTATAATTAAATAATTGGCAGTAAGATTTGTTGCTATGGAGTTTCTTTCTAAATATATAAACAAAAGTTATTAAAATAATTTGGTACAAATCTTACTCAGGAATTTGAAAATTAATCCAAGTGTGTCTGTTTACTAGAATTAGTATCTCCAAGTCAAACTAAATTGTCCTTAATCTTGAAAGATCTTTTGTGGAGAGATTCACGTGCAATTCAGATACTGAGCAGAAATAAAGTTATTTTCTATTTATATGGAATATGTCTGGGAGAACACTCTCTTTTTATGCTTAATCTTTTGTACACTTGCTGAGAAACAGTTACTACTCAGTTACAATTAGGAGGTAAATATGAAATAAAAACCACAGCTAATTTATTCAGTAAAACAAAGAGAAACTTGCTTTGTTTGTTTCTTTGTTTTTCCTTAGAATTATTCTAACATCTTCAGACATTTATTAAAAAATAAATTAATGATGGAATGACAAATCTCTCATAATCAACAGAGCAGAGAAAAAGTGAACCTGGGAACTGCCAAGCGTAGTGAGCCAGCATTACTGTGCTTTTCCTATAGATTGGAGCTGTTTCAAGATACATTTCATGTTTTTTCATGAGCAGCTTTATAGTCCTCTTACCTGTGGACCTCAAGAATTGAATGCATTTTTCTGTAGTTACTCAGTATCCTAAAGGCTCATATCTGTTGTGCACTTTCCCTATTGGCAATTTATAGTGCTTCTGTCAAGGTGGAAAGCTCATTTTTGGGAGTCCTAAACTGAACAGGCGCCTTGGGCAGGTGGTTGAAGTATTGAATGAAGTAGGATGACATATGCTGAGGGCTATGTCTCATGTGGGTGTAGAAAAGGAGCTTGTTGGACCCTTTTCCCTTGTGGATTTCTTAGAAAGCCTAAGGATATGAAAGGAACCTGTCTTCCTCACCCTTTGGCTTTGAATGCACCATGGCTATTCAGAACTGTGGAAGGCCACAGCAGGGTACACAGGAGTTCAGGCAGATATTGCCACCCTAGACAGTAATTATCAATTGCAAACAGCAACTCAGTTTCGGTTTTGCATCAAAATGGCTGTTTTCAGTTAAGAAAATTGAAGAGCCATAGCACTTTAGAATAAGATGGTATTTGGAAATCAAACCCCAATGTGAACTCATTGCCAGTCTATTCAATTTTTATTGTAAGCAGGCAGAGTTGTAACCTGGCGTGGGTGTGTGTAAGACTTAGTGACACTGTTTTATTACTTAATCCCTTCATTATTCCATAATTATGCATTATTACTAGTTATGCATTACTACATATACTTGAAATATGCAAACTGAAATTAATGTGTTGGAACTGTTCTGCCACACGTGTGGGTGTTCGATGTGGTGTTACTTAGGGGTAGCTCATTCTGCACAGGGGTAAGTAAAACTTCTCTCAAATGAAAGGGGGTGTTTGTTTACTTCTGACTTGTGTTTTTGCCTTTCAGTGTCTTTCAGCAGCACAATCAAGGCAGTTACCTATTAAATGTCAGATACAATAACTGAAACTGTTCTTTTAAACCTGCTGAGGAGAGTTTTAGCTTTAATATGGGTATAAGCTGGGAATAAACTCCTCTGTCTTTGTACAGCAAATGACATCTAAAAAGGAGGTAATTATAATTTCCAACCCTTTAATTCAAAATAGCTTCTGACTTGCTTAATTCATTAGGGGTTATTTTGACTGCAGATTGTATGAACCTTTTGCTCCAATCTCTTTTGTGTAGTGTTGCTTCCCCACTGATATAAACACCTCATGCCTGTCTGCCAGTGCCATCAAATATCTGTTGCCAATGAAACAATTGCCCAAGAGCCAGTGAATTGTCAGACCTACGAATGAATGGTAGGAACCTGATATGGCATCCAATGGGAATGCAATAGGGAAGCAAAATTACTCCTTCAGAGAGAGCTCTGCAGTTCCCAGAATAGAAAAAAAGTTCTATAAGCTGCTACCCAGCCAGACATCACAGCTTTACAGAGAGAAGACTCTAGGACAATTTTTTCTGTGGGCTCAGCAGGCAATGCCTGAAACAAACAATTTTTATGGAGACATCAAGAGGTACATATGCATAGCCTGATCCTTTCTTTCTTGTTGGCATGCTAAATTTTAAGGCCTGCATCTGCAACTGGGAAGTAGTTCCACAATCTAAGACACCACAAAATGTAAAACTTAAACCCAGAAACTATCTTCAAACAATATTACACATGCAGATGTATTCTATATTGGCATCATTTCCGGAGGCAAAGCAAAGTTCTAAAGCATTTCATATTTTCACCTTTTCTCAAGCAGGAGTCACTGCAATTGAATCTTGCTTGAGGCACTGACTTATCTGTGTCCGTCCTCAGACATTAGCTGTCAATAAAAATACTTTCTCCAGATCTGTTATGCTACCGTTCAGACATGGCAGTGTATTTGCTATGTCTTCTCCAGCTCTGTTGATTTCTAGTGATGTCTTTTTGGCATTGATTTATGACAGGATCATAACGAAAAGGCCTGCGTTTTCAGAGAATCCAAGCTTCATACCTTTGAATTTGAGAGTTTGGATTTGCTGGGGATATTGGGCCAATGCACAAATGGATCAGGATATCTTCTGCCCTCATAATTTTGTGGGAAAGCTGAAGAAACAGAACCTAGTAATAACAACACAGCAGAAAAACAGACAACTGGACTGATAAGGTAATTTACTTTACTTCTTATGTTTTTTGTTGCTCATGGGTTATGGAAAAGGAAAACAAGGCACTAGACTGTATCCCAGATATTTAATGCTCTTTCTGTATGTGACAAGTTATATTTCTTTCTTTAAATAACATTCCCATGAAACACAGTAGTAAGTGCACTTACCTTTACTAGTACCTGCACACATGACAAAACTATAGCTAGCAAAGGAAAAAACTGCAGTGGAGAAATATTTTTCCTTGGCTTAAGAGAAGGGAAACAAGACCATATAATTAAAGCAGCTTCATATTCATTATTTTCAGAGCAGAGGGTTAATACCAGAGGATACAGAAGTTAGTACAGTTTTTAGAGCAGGCCAAGAAACACAGGTTCAGGCCAGAGAGAGCATTCAGCAATCATGAATTGCTGGGTTCAGGCCAGAGAGAGCATTCAGCAATCACTCTGTGGTATGTGCTCACTTTGCTACTCAGGTTACTGCAGTCCTCTCCTGCACACCCCCTCGCCTGACTGCCTTGTAAGGGTGAGACCTTACTGCTTGTGTCACAAAGGTCTATCAAGGATTTGAAAGGAAGATAAACACTTCTCACTACCTTCTTCTGTCAACAAGACTTGAGGATTTAATTCCCTGGCAATCATATAAACTCTGTCCTTGACAATTCTTTTTCCCTTTGTTAATACTGACAAATATTACGTGTTGCTGTGGCTACCAAAGGCCTAGGAGACCACTGATTCTGCCAAATGAGTAAATACAGGACTTAATACTGACTGATTAATAAAATACAGGACTTAATACTGGAAGCAGTATTTTATTAGCTTGTAGCTAGAAAAGAGTTTGATTTGAAACTAACATTAAATTAGCCATGCTGCTTCTCCTTCCAAAATGGCAGTTCAAGGTTTTCCATGTCACATCTATAGCCATGTACCTGATCATAAAATTTCTTGTGTTCAAAAGACTCATAAAATGCTGGAAATTAAACAGAAGCTATAATAAAATGCTTTTTATTAAATAGGAACTCTGTGGAAAGTGGCTACATAAACACTGGAATGAATAAAAAAGATTCAGTTACAGTCCAATTTACATTATTTTATCCAGGTGTAATCAAAGAGCAATAATATTCAGCTAGATAGTCAATATTTAAAAAAGAAACTAAAAGGAAAAAGAAGTGGGGTTTTCTTTCAACTTTGATGATAGTAAGCATAAATACATCTTTAAACATCAGTTTCACAGTCCTTGCTAAAATTCAAGAAATCTGTAGACGACAAATTCATATACTGCTGTGTAAGAACATAAAAAGAATTAGTCAGAATGACAATATGTAATGAACTAGAGAAATAATATTAATAAACAAAAAAGTTTAGGATCAGAATCATTAAAATGACATGTTAGATGCTATGGAACTGATGGAGTGATCTGTCTTTATTTATTAGGCTCTCAGAGAGATATCAATCTGGTAGAGTGCAGCTAAAATATTCCCCAAGTGTCAAAATTACTCGTGGTTAAAAGGGCAGCAGGAGAGGTGTGTATGTGTGTGGACATAAATAGGCCTTCCCACTGACAAAACTGCTCTCCACGGAGTAATGGTTTGTGCTGGATGGATTGCAAACTCTTCTTCCCTGGAGGATAATGAATCTGTCACAGTATGTTATACTTCTTTCCTTGCAGGAAAAAACCAGATATCTCTCTTCATACCTAAATCATGTCTTATAAAAATATTTCTCTTTTTCTAGGGGTATTTTTCTCAAAACAATTTTGTCCCTAATTCATAGAATGATTCCATAGAAAGCTTAGGGTTGAAATGAACCTGAGAGATCATGTATTCCAGCACCCTGGTCCTAGACAGAAGCACCTTCCACTAGACCAGGTTGTCAAAACTCCATCCAACCTGACCTTGAATACTTCCAGGCATGAGGTAACCACAACTTCTCCGGACAACCTGTTCTAGTGCCTCACCCCTGTCACAATAATGAATTTCTTCCTAAGATCTAAGCTAAACCTGCCCTGTTTCAATCTAAAACCATTACCTCTTGTGCCGACACTGTCTGCTCATACAAAAAGTCCCTCTCTCATTTTTATACACCCCCTTATGGTACTGGAAGACCATAATAAAGTTTGCCTGATCTTTTTAATTTGCCTAAAACTGAAAGGCTGCAAGAAGGACTTCTCAAAGCCTTCTGTTCTCCAGGCTGAAGAACCCCAGCTCTCTCAGCCTCTCTTTGTAGGAGAGGTGCTCCAGCCCTCTGATCATCTTCGTGGCCTCCTCCACATCTGATCTAATGGCTTGACATCTTTCTTGCAATGAGCTGGATGAAGCACTCTGGGTGGGGTCTCACCGGGGCAGAGCAGAGGGGGAGAATCACCTCCCTCAGCCTGCTGGTCAGTTCACTTTTGGTGCAGCCTCGGATGCCATTGGCCACCTGGGCTGTGAGCACACACTGATGGGTCACGGACATGTTTTCATCCACGAGAGCACCCAAGCCCTTCTCTGCAGGGCTGCTCTTAATGACATCTTCTCTCAGTCTGGGCCCATATCTGGGATTTTGCACCAACCCAGAAACAGGATGTTTCACTTGAACTTGTTAAACGTCATGAGGTTCTTGTTGAAGCAAGAAACTAAGAAAATTAGAAAAGTAGAGCTTCGCAAAAAGAGTAGACGCAATGTAGAATATTAAATACTAGCAAATTATTAGCAGATGACCTAGCTAGAGCTGAGACAATATATTATTTACTTGACTTAGCAGTATTTGTAAAGAAAGACAAGAAATTTGGAGATGAAGAAACCATGACTACAGCTGAGCTCAGAGCTGGCCAGAACCTGGTCAGGGGGTTTGGACTGTACCCAAAGGAGAAGTTGTCCTGCTAGCAAGAGGAAAATAGGAGGTTGCCATGACGAAGAAGACCACCAACCCATTTCAAACCCCACCAACACATTTCAAGAAGAGAACTGCAGAAGTGTAGTCAAACTTTAAACTCATTTTAATACAGAGCAGGGGTAGATGGGGTCAGGTAATGAATATGTATAGGTGTGTTGGGTGACTTTATGAATATGTACAGTTTTTGGAAATAAATTGAGAGCCAAAGCTTTGTAAATTCAGCACATTTTTTTGGGACATGAGTCCCCTTCTCAGTGCTTCAGCACTGTCAATAAGACATACCAACTTTCCTAACTATAACTAGTTGGAGAGTCTGTCCATGCAGCATATTTGCTTCATTGCGAGCCTCTTCTGAAGGCTGTCCAAGACCCTCTGAAAAACATCTTATCCTCCTGTTGTGTCACCTACACTGCTCGGCTTTGCGGCATCTACAAACTTGCTGAGAGTGCACTGATCTCACTGTCTATGTCATCGATGAAGATATTGAAGAGCACCAACCCCAAGACAGAGCTCATAGTTCTGAACAACAAAAACATTTTTTGTGTGTGACATCTAATTTAACATAAGCTATATTTTAAAAGCAGATTTCATTTTTGTATGGTACATTGTAGGACGCAGGTATACCTTCTGTACTAACGTAGGGGTTTATTCTTCTCTGTTGTAGAATCTGAATATATACCTTTGTAAATACTTCCTTCAATCTATAGTTTTCTGTAGTAAAACCTGCTTTATTAGTGATGCAACTCGATGCATTCAAGTGCAAACTGTCTACAAGGAATCATGTATTGATAACTACTATAAGTGACAGAAATATTTAAATTATGTGAAATTTTCAACATACTTCACTAAGAGTATATTTTAGATTTTAAAATAGAAACCCTGATGGATCAAAATATTACATATCTGGAGGGCTGCTCAAAGTCCCATGTGCAAAAGAATTGTTCATATTAGCATACAGGTTTGCAGCTAGAAAATTGTTTATGTTTCATTGCATCTGGGTATTTTGTGGAGTAAATCTATCTTTTCCTGAGGGTCTTGCAAGAGAATATTAGAATTATTATTAGAATTCAACTTTAAAAACTTATTAGAGTTAAACTTAGGGCTTTTTTTTAAATAAAAGAATAAGCTAAGCAGAGAATGTACGTTAATAATAACTTAAGCATGTTGGCACATATAAGCACATCACAACATGACAAAAATGTACATTTGGGAGACTAAAAATACTTGTCTGTTAAATTTTCTAGCTAATTTTCTTATGAAAAAAATTTGAGCGTGGCATATTTGTCCCCTGTATATGTATATCTGTGTATGTCTAGTTTATGTAGCTCTACTTTTCCGTTTAATAAAATGTTAGATCTTCAGACATTGAGATTTAATTGAGTGTGTAATCACTCACATCTCAACAGAAATCAGAAAAAATAGCCAGAGATTTAACGCTAAAGTCAAGGAGATCTTGAACCCTTGAGAGTATCAGAAAATCAGTCAAGTAGGAACTCCAGATGACTGTGAATTGGGACACTTCTGTGATCAGAAAGGAATATCACTGTTAAAGAAAAGAGGCATCAGATGATTCTTTAAACTTTGCTTTTGATGGATTTCTAAAGCACTGCTTTGAAATAGGGTTAGCTTCAAATATCTTTTTGAGGAAGAAAAGATAATTAACATAGATAAAGGCTTAGAGAGGCTTATGCTGCAACTGTTGAAACTGATAGAACAAATGTTTAGTCACTCTCTAAATCGGCCCAACAGAATAGGACATATTAAATAGAAAACTTAGAATTGATGTGGAAGATAATCAGCAGTGTTTTCATTACTCAGCAGTTCTCTTTAAGAAATAATGGCAAGAAAATCAAAAATTTGTACATGGTAATTCCTTTAAATGGTCCTTTTTCTGCTTTCAACTCCTCCCTTTCTTTTCACAGTTGTGATATATGATGTCCAGATTTATTTTTAGTATTCCTGAAGCATTTTATACTTAGTGCATTGGCAAAACATTATGATTCTGAGAGTTTGGCTACTCTCTGAAATCTCAGCTCACACCAGATGGTAAGCCTCAACTGCTGTGTGAAACAGGTAAAAAAACTCCAAACCTAAAAACCTATGAACTCTTAAAATATTGTTGGCAGTTCTATCAAAGATGCTTTTCAGACAACAGTGTTCTTATCTCTATTTTTTAAAATATTTGTGAATCTGCATATCATTCAGAACTAGTACAAGTTGATTGCTGATGACCAATGTTGTTATTCTTTTGATCTTTATGGATTTTAGTTCTTGTTCCAACTATTGCCTCTGCAGCATATTTTACAACACCTTCTTGTAACTTGGAGAGTTGCAAGAGTGGTTGTGAGGAGAACTGGGGTTTTATTTTCTAAATAAATTAACAGATTAAATTTACATGTCTCATAGTACTTATTTACTATATGGTGCATGCAGGATTGGGACCAATGCAAGCACAAGCAGGCTGGAGAGTTACCCAGCAGCAGATTTAGTAGGTTCAAGAGGTTTGTAAGTGGGAGGGGTGTTTTGCATGAGGGATTCATTTACCCTTGGTGAAACAGCAGTTCTTGGACATGTTGTTTGAAGGCAGGCAGATTCATAGTTTTTTCTGTCAGTATTAATGACAGTAAGTTGCTATATATTTTGTTCCTTGGTGATGCAGAAAAGAAATTCAAACCTTGATTGCTCTAATCATGGCTGGATGTCTGAAGGAGCTATGACTAATTATGAAATGGGATAAATGGTGCAATAGTAGGGTGCACAGAGAACTGCTGTTTGATGTTTTCACCCCTACTAGGATTACACCATGGGCTCTGCCTCTGGACCTTCTGTTTTGTTCTCCTTACTGCATGTTCTTGCTTTTGCTAGCCATGCTCTTTATCCTGGTTGTTTTGCAAAACTTCAGAACCTAGAAGTCATACTCACCAAATGGACTGATTCACAGTCACAGATTTCTTTTTATTCTTATTTTGTTTTAAAGATAGCATTAGGACTTTGAATCCTGTTACTTTTAAAAATGTAGAGCTGGAAAAAACTAACTGTAAGCGGTCATCTAGGATGAATTTCATCTGTTTTTGTTTTTTCCTTAATGTCAGAAAGGAATGTTATGTCCAATTACACCTTCAAGTATGAAAGCATTTAGATGGTTCATTTAATGAAAGCCTGAAATTTTGCACCATGTTCATCAGGACTGTATGAGAAAAGTGTCAATATGTATTAGCATTTCCAAAGTAGAGGTTCTGTTCAGAAACTGGAGACAATCAGTTACCTGTTTCAGTTTACAAACACTTTAAAAGAGGGAGTGAAATCTCCTTAGCAAAACAGTATTGCAAAATAAATCACTGAAGTTTGAAAATCGTATAATTCTAGTTTTCTGTCTTCCCTCTCTTCAAGATTCTTTGCTCAAAATCTTCAAAAATACCTGAAGGGCTAAGAATCGTGCTAAAAAACCTAAAATGTTACTAAAATTTGTGATTTCAGTAGACTAAGTTCTTTCTGGTCAGAAGTGACACTATACAGTCTGAAAGCAAATAATTCTGACTTAGTAATAAAACCCCACAAAAAAACACAACAACAACAAACCCCCCCCCAATATCTTGGTCCTCTTTCATGAAAAAACTTAACTGGTAACAATCATTTAACATTAACAATTTAACAAAACAGTTAACTGGTTGGATCAATTATTCCTTTGTAGATATGGATAAATAAGTGGGTCGTGTTATATTTCTTGCTGAATGCAAAATCTAAATAGTACTATTTTCCTTAGAGATACATCAAACCATTCTTGGTAAAACCATGGGAATGCCAAGCAGTGGATATTTGGATCAGTCCTTCATTAGCTTCCTAATGGTTTTCATTTCAATAACTGTAATCATAATTTAGTAAAATGATACTTAAAACAACCTGAGTATCAAAGCAACATAGCAAATAAAAATAACCATTTTGTGGCAGGCTACGTGACTCATATGAATGCTGAGCTCTAAAGACAATGTCAGACTGGGTAAAGCTCATAAAGCTCATTCTGCTGTGGCCAGTGTGTGCTTGCAGAAGCCAGGGGCATATCCATCTGGCTGGGGATCTCTGTCACAGGAACTGGCAGCTTTATGCATTGAAATCCCTACACAGAACCACCTGCTGTTTGCGTGGTTGTACTTTATTCAGCAACATAACAGGACATAACAAACAACATAATATAACATAGAAACCTAGCCTTGGACAAACCAGATGCCACTGAGAACATTTTTTGTTTGTGAGTGTGACTACATTATCTCTCTCTGCTATAATCATGACTGCAGTTGTTGTGTAGGGCTTTTTGTAACAGCACTATGGGAAAAAAAAGATCATCTACTGCCATTTTATGTGACTCTAATGAAACAAAGTGAACAGACCAAGCCTCAAATGAACTAACGTGCTCCCAGTGAATCTATTTCTGATGCAGAAGGATCTGAAAGTGAATGTAGCCTTTAGGAACTCCATAAAATATTTATAGTATCCTGTTCTTTATTTATCAATGCCACTAGCTACAAAACACTGCTTCATTTTACAGAAGCTCCATTTATATAGTACTGCATAAGAGAAGCAAGCAAAAGTAAATGGACAGAAAAATAACCCTGACTCTTAAAATGGGATTTGAATTATAAAGCGGACAAATGCAACTCTGAAAAACATTTCCAATTGTTGAGTATAAGTATATACTTATATATGTATAAGTACTCATATGTCAGATATACCATACTCTACCTGTTAGATACAAATCTGGGTATGGTACTCTTGGTTTGACTCTTCTGACTACTTTTGTCAAATAAGTGAATTCAATTTGGATAAATTATTTCACTATAAACCCTTTATGTAGAAAAAGTGAATATTTAGAATTTCTGTCAGATCATAGTTGCCCTCTGCAATTGCACATATCCAATCCCAATGGCTGGCAATAAAGAGTTCATTTAAAAGCACTGAGGAGAAATAAAAATGCTCATTCAGAAAATACTCAGTGTTGGGAAGTTTGTGCATGTTAGCAATTCTATATATAACATTTGCATTTCAGTTTATTCATTTAACCAAAGAGCACACAAAATTAAGCAAAGTGGGAAGAATTTCTGCATGTTGCTTTAATATTTAATTTAACTATTTAAAAAGCAAAA
Organism: Certhia americana; assembly: GCA_018697195.1. NCBI lineage: Eukaryota > Metazoa > Chordata > Aves > Passeriformes > Certhiidae > Certhia > Certhia americana. The sequence continues at coordinate 41,714,441 of CM031860.1, read as the reverse complement.
TAAAAGTGCATCTGAAATTAACTTCAAACCACAGACTAATTGTTATAGATGGCCTTTCCTGTTCTTGCTCAGCAGAGAAAGGATTCACTTTTGATTCCTTTGTACCTTTGCAGTACTGACATCAGTCACAGGCAGGCAGAGAACCCATTATCATCTATCATGCATAATTTATAAGATGGAGCACTGAGAAAAAATAATATTCTGAATAACCCTAAACCTAACCCTGAGATTAATTCTACGTTCTGTAGGTTATTCTTGCTAAGGTGGACAGGCATGAGCTAACATTTTATATCACATATTTTAAATGACTGGGCACTGTCAGACCATACAGGACTGCAACATTCCTATGCTATTTGTTTTGTTTCAAAAGACTGACTTCCAAAAAAACCCCAAAAAATAAAAAGAAGAGCAAAATCTCATTTATTTGTAATTTCTGAATGTTTTGAAATGCCTACCATTATTTTAGGTTTTTGTATATATCTGTTTCTGTCTGGCTAAATAACATTAATTTTCTGTTTTAGTGGAAAGTTTTGATCAGTTAGAGAGAAAAGTACGTGAATGGTTAGGAAAACTTTCTGGGAACTCCTCCCATGATGAAGAATTTGAGGATTATGCTGATGATTATTTATGCTGTAGAATGGCTTATTTAAAATAGGGCAAAAATCCTGACATAGTTAAAACTTTACACAGTTCCCTGAGCTGCTTTTATGCAGTCAGTGTCTTTTAAATACTGTTATATAAGATAGGTCTCATTCTATTTTAATAGCTAAGACTTTTGAAACAAGCTCATTTGACAGTGCAAGATACATTTTTTAAAAATCAGATTATAGGAAGAAGTTTCTGCTATGTATGTTCAGGATAGGTTAGTTGAGTGGTCTTTATTCCTCCAAGACCCACTACCTTTTACCAATGCTATTCCTAGAGAGGTAATCTTATTCATATACTGGAGCAAATAACAATTATTTGGTTCTTTCGCAGATTGTATGTTCATCTGGCCTTTTCTAAGGCAGGAGAAAAAGCTGCAGAACAGAAATGAAAGCATCTTTTGCTCCAGTTGTGAAGGAAAAAAAGTCTTGAGAGAAAATGAAACCAAGGCAAGGGATTACATTATGCTGGCTTTTTTTTTGTGAGTGTGTGTGTGTGCACCTGGAAATAGCTTCTGTTCTTCCCCTCTTATGATGATAAGGAGAGATGAGAAGAAGAGGTCTCTCATCTCTTTTGAGAACAGTAGTGATGCAGTTTAAACTTAGCAGCTCTTTAGGTAACACTGTCAATTCAGCTTTGACAATTAGTGATGAAGGAAAGTGTCCTGAAGCAAGGGATGTTAATATTTCAGTAGGTGGCATTGTCTCCGCTAAGTCAGGGTTGCTAAAGGGCATTTTGATGATGGTGTTTCAAAATGTAAAGCTGACATCCTGGTCCCTTGTAGCTGTTGGGATAAAAGCCAGTAGTATTTTTACAAAGATGAATAATAATAGGGAAATCTACCTGTGATTTTCTTCATCTTCAGTTAATGTAAAATGAGGTGAACACACTCCTAAATACCTTTAATCTTCAATCTTTTCAGACTTAATTAACACTAATACTGAAATTCTATCCTTAGGCTGATGGAGAACAATTTATATGAATCAGGAATTTTATCAGGATTTAAGTAAACAAAGATCTGGACTGCAAATAGGACTTTGGGAAGAAAACCAGTCTGCACAAATGTCTGTTACTTGGTCCTTATGAGGCTTCGTTCTCAAAACCTTTAAGCTAATCTCTCCTACCATAACTCCTGCCCTCTGAACTTTTTTATATTAGCAGTTTGTCAGTCTGTGTTGGAATAAGGGGCATTACCTTTGCATTTACCCTCTCTTAATGAAAATTGGTTTATATGTTCTCCATGTGTTGGGGGAAAGGCACAACTCAGATTGTCATTCTGCAAAAGCAGCCTGAGTTTTTAAAGGTCCCATCTATTCCTGTGTACAAAGCAGCAACTGACTGTACTGTAACCATGGAGACCTGCAGCGGATTCAGTAGTTGATTTTAAGGCTCATGTTTCAGACCAGATAATGTTAGATACTCTGCATCACAGAGGTGACAAAGTCAGCCTCAGAAGAGTGCTGCTGGTTGTGCAGTATGCTGGAGACCCTCTGGAATTGCTGGATGCAGGTCTTTTCTCAGAAAGACTTTCACTGTATCAACATCTATGCATTCCAGGCAAACACTGGGACCAGCCATAGAGTTTGAAGACTGAAAAACCTCTTATGCTATTATTTAATTTTCAAAAATACATAGAATCCTGGCTGTGGCCTGGAAATCCATATTTTATCTTCCCTTGCAAGAGGCCTACCCCCGACCAGTCTTTCTAGTGAATAGAAGTAACTTGCATATTAAACTATAGAATATATCCTGTAGTTATATGGCATAAAACTTTCCTTATTAACAGAATATGTCAGGACTGAGCTCATCATATGGTGTAAACTACTGATTTCAGTGTTGTTGTATTACAGGTACATTTGATCTTATGTAAATATTTTTTACACTATGGCTCTATCTCTTTCCACATTCTTCCACAATATTCTTCTATCTCAGCAATTTTCATTAGAGAAACTTTACTTAGATCAGGTCATAAATAGATAGCTGTTTTAAGTAATAGCTCAAATAGGATCTCTAAACTGTCTTAGTAATATTGTGGAAGAAATAGCTTCTGGATTTTCCTTATGGAGTATGATCAGAGTTAGGGAATCAAACAGCTTTAAACAGTGCTTTACCATGAGAAGCTATGCAAAATCAAGGTTGTTTAAACAGTAGAAAACCAGAGAAACAAGTCAGGAATTGAAAATAGAATTGATGAGAATAAAATAAAAATATTTTGATAAGGGAAATAGAAGGCATGGAAATTTATAAGATCTTTTCTTTACCAAAACTGACCTACAGTATATATCAATCTTCTTTCTCTATTCAAACAGCAGAGCTTTCAGCATTTGGCTTGTCTTATCAGTATCATCAACTCTGATATTCCAGTAGGTGATATATAGCTGTGTGCCTCTGAATAAAACAGATATATTGATACTTGTGGCTAACATTTTTTCTGTATACAAGAAAGCTGTTTTACTGAACAGGACAAATGATTCTTTAGCATGTCATTGCCTAATTGAGTACCGAATAGCTGATGTTGGAAAGAAAAGGTTACCCTTAAAGATAAGGGTCTTATCTGTGTAGCCACACTTAAGGTTTAAATCCCTGAACTCTAAGAAGACTTCTCAGAGGATGTAAAATATATTTTTGCCCTTCCTCTTTCATTTTTAGATCATTTTTAAGCAGTGCCAAATCAAATATTTCCTTGCTCTCCACTACTGTCTGTGCAAAGAAAATTCTATATTTTGTGTTATGTGGGTAGACAAAAGCATCTACACCCACTATTCTTCTCTGATTCTGCTCATTATAATACATTATACATGGAGGGAAGGGAGTGTTACCCTTTTTAGTTTAATAGTGGGAGTGATTTTGAGCATTAAACACTTGCTTTAGTAACAGGCTGTGAACATTTGTGAATACAACTAATAAGTCAGAATCTGAATTGAGACTCTCATGGCCTTTGCTGAAATAACAGGTCTTCCGTGCTTATTGCCAGCCCACCTCTTTAGATACACATCCAGAATGTTGATGTAAGAGTTGTCCTTTCTGAGGATGAGGTGGTCTCAGACATTTTTCCTACCCTGGGATGCTAGGATTTTGGCCTGGCCGTGGATCCTGCACACACTAGATCCTTTTCTGAAAGGCCGCTTTCTCACTAATAATCCTCTGGCATGGATTACTGTACAGGGTTATTACAACTCACATCCATTTTTTTCCTTGTTGAACTACAGCAGATGTGTCAAAGGAAGAGAGGAGATTCCTTGGAAGACAAGAAAAGATTTGCAAATTTGGAGCTGAGGAACAAAAACAAAAAAGAGATAAAGGAAAATGTTTTGGAAGGCAAAATCATGGAAGATAATAAAAAAATAGATAAAAAGGAAATGAAAAAAATGAATGCATTTTTATGGCTGTTGCACTTCTATATTGAATTTTTATTCCAGGAACATATCAGATCTAGGCAACAAGGGTAGAAAGTAGTTTCTATGTTATATATCTAATCTCACACTTTTTCTTGCAACAGTGGGATTAAACAATGCCAAAATGTTTTTATGGTGCCATGGGATTCTGCAGCTACTGCAAGTTCTTTGATGGAATCTGTCAAATGTAAAAGCATATTCATTAAGGTCATGCACTTTTCTGCTTCCAGCTCTGTGCAGCTGTGGCATTTTTCCATCTGTGTTTCTTGTTAAAGATCTGAATGACTCATCCTTGAATTTGCCTTTGAGGTAGACAGTTTTCCTATGGCAATGAAATCCAGCTGGTACACAAAAAAATTTGTGTGTCGGTGTCAAGGAAGGATCATCCTTCAAAAAGTTCAACTCAGTCTAAAAGCTGGGATTTAAAAATTCATTTTTCAGTCTTATTTTAAACCTTTGTAGGTGTTTCTGTATAACAACATTTTAAAGGAGCAGACCAAATATTAAGCCCCCCATATATTATTAGTTAAACACTTCCTAGGGATTTTCAAATAGCATTAGGAAGAAGAATCAAAATCTTACTGTACCTCAATTTTCTTTTCTGAAAATACTGGTATTTTCTACAGTTTAGTTGACTAACTAAAAAAATGCAATATACTCTTGGCTATTAGAAAACACTTCTATTTTAGCTGTTTTTTAAAGTTTAGTGCTTATGTAAGCCTGTAAGCCTTCCTAAATGTATATGGTTTAGTGAACTCTCTTGCTTGCAGGTTTTTTTGGGGGTTTTTTTTGTTTTTTTTTTTTTTCTTTGCTCACCAATTAACCAATTCCTTTGCAAAAGCATTAATTGAATTGATTCACAGGGGAGTTGAGAGAATGTACAATGTGATACTGACTATTATGTGAATTCTGGAAGACATAATCAAAATGAGGACTATAATATATGTTACACTACATTTAAATGGTTTGACAAATTCATTGTGTTCACAATAGGAAAATCAGGTGTCTATATTAGAATACAGAGCATGCAACCAATCATATTGACACTAGAATGGCAACATGGAACTGGAGAAGTCTTGGTCTCATCATTGATATTTTACAATTAAAGGAATGCTTTCATCCTGTACTCGGCACTGGTGAGGTTGCATCTCTAGTGCTGCCTTCAGTTTTGGGCCTCTCATACAAGAAAAACATCGAGGTGCTGGAGTGAGTCCAGAGGAGTGCAACAGAGCTGGTGAAGGGTTTGCAGCACAAAGCTTATGAGGAGCAGCTGAGGGCAATGGGAATGCTTAGCCTGAAGAAAAGGAGGCTTAGGGGAGATCTTCTCACTCTCTACAACTGCCTGGAAGGAAGCAGGAGCAAGATGGGTGTCAGCCTCTTCTCCTAAGTAATGAGCTATGGGACAAGAGGAAATGGTCAGTCTCAAGGAGTACCAAGGGAGGTTTAGATTTGATATTAGAAAAAAGTCCTTTAGTGAAAGAGTGGTCAGACATTGGTACAGGCTGTCCAGAAAAATGATAGAGTCACCATCACTGGAAGTGTTTAAAAAATGTGTAGTTGTGGCACTTGGGTGATAGTTCAGTGGTTTAGTACTGACCACAGTGCTCCTTTAGCAGCTGAGCTTGATGATCTTCGAGGTCTTTTGCAACTCTAACAATTCTATGCAAACAAAAAGCTAATATAGGATTTTTTTGCATCTCTCCTAATAAAGAATTACAAGTCAGTGAACACCACACTTCTGCGGTCAGAATAGTTGTTTATCCAAATGTAGCACATGGAGGTGTTCAGACAAGAATGAAAGCAAAATCACTGCTCAGAAAAGGTTAAGGCAAAATGCCTTTACACAAAACAAAATATAATTTTTCAGATATACAGTAAAGAATTATTCTCTACAATAGCAACTACAGTCGTCACAAATATTCAGAAGAAAACAATTACAAGATGAACATTATGAATGCATGGGACAGTGCACAGACACATGTGAAACATAGACAAAACGTGCCAGAAGAATATACAGATGTATTTGAATATTGAGAAGAAACTCTGCAGATCAATATCTTGCATTTTAGCATAACAGAAAAATCAATGCTTCAGGAAACAAACTCACTATCAACTTCAATTTCTAGGATGTTTCTTCCAGTTAGTAAAAAAGTCATGCATATGTATTTGAAGTGGCTTCAACAAAAAAATACTTGAAAAAGGGAATGTAATACTAGAAGTAATAATTAAAACACTTGTGGCTATTTCTAATAATAAATGTTGCAGTATTAGCCACATGTCTGTCCTGGCCCTGAAGTGAGTTCATGTAATCTTTGATATGAATTTTTGCAGCTGTTGTCACCTACCAGCCAGTCCCAATGCTTCTGAACTGTAACAATTTCTACAGAAATGCTGAAGAAAGACAATGCAAAAAACAATAATTACACATGTAAGACCAAAACTATCATGTAACCATCTGTTCAGTGATCTCATCCAGTGCATATAGATCACAGAATCATAGAAAGGTTTGGGTTGGAAGAGACCTTAAAGATCATATATTTCCAACCCCTCAGCCATAGGTAGAGATGCCATTTACTAGATAAGATTGCTCAGAGCCCCATGAAAACTGGCTTTCAATATTTCCAGGGATGGGGCATCCACAGCTTCTCTGGGCAAATGGCAATGGTGGCGCACACACCGAGTTACCAGAATAACAGGTCACTTTACATACTGTTCCTACAGAAAAAAAGAGAATTTCACTCTGTTAACTAAGAGTTATCCCTAAAAGACTTTTGTTGAGTCTTTCAAATAGCAAAAACATAACCTAAGTAAAGTACATAGTTTGATATGCAAAGTAGAAATGAAAATGGGACTTGCCTTGAGACATGAATATTTACAAAATGTGTATGTAATAGAGCAATATTTTGAAGTGCACATGTGCAACAGATGGTAAATGCTGCTATTTTGTTACAAGTATGTTAAGTCCCAAATTTCTGACTGCAAGCATTGACCGTGAATGTTAGAACATGTGTACCGCTGCCAATAGCATAGACATAGACATGCTGTCTTATGGCAAGAAGGGTGACTGACCTTAACCCTTAGCCCTCTCTCATCTAAAAATGCCCTCACTAGTCAGAAAAATTGATATACTTTCCAGAACACCTGTTATTAGCAGCATCACTGCTGTGCCTAGAATTTTTCACAGATTTGGCAGATTTTGTTCAAACCACAAGAAGAAGCAATGCAAAACAACACAATTTTAATTCAAACCTAATTTTGATTTTAATGTTGGTTTATCTTTAAAATTGACTGATAATGTATTTTGGTGGTACAAACTATGAGTTAAAATGCACATTGTAAACTCAGTAAGCTGTAAAACTGTCCTGGTACCTCGGTGGAGGGAATCTGGTGTATACTACAACTGTCTTGCAGGATACTTTCTTGCTTGCTACTCAACAGCTTTTACAAAAATCTGAAGTGGGATAAATTCTGGCCTTTTGATGAATCAAGGCCAGTTTCTACTGAATATAGGACTATCCTTGAGATAACACCTCATTTGAGCCAGTTTTCTAGTTAGGTTCTGATGTGGTCTACATGTGGTTTTGTTGATGAGACAAGGGAAGCAGGATAGCTTACCCCCTTCTCTCTAAATCTGTGGGGGTTTCAGCAATACAGGAATACATGAAAAATTTTGTTGTTTGATTGGATGGGTTTTCTGTTTTGTTGTTTTTTTTTTTTTTTTTGTTCCAACCAGGACATCCAGTTACACTTTGAATGCATGAGGGGAATGGGTCTGCTAAAGAAGATATAGTTAAAACTTGATCCTGCAGGATGAAACACAGCTGCTACAGCTCAGGAAGATATGCAGACAAAGTAGTTTTCTTCTGCTTTGAGGCACATATGTTACTGACAGTAACAGGATAAAAGCAACCTAGAAAATTGGAGTAAGGTTACTATATTATGTGGTAATGCAAGCATCCTGCTCAAAGAGGCATAATTGTACTCAGTTCAGGATATAATTTACACACATTTTATTTTTTTACAAGTAATCTGTGTTTGAAAACATTTTAATATAATTAGTCTAAAAATATTAATATCACTCAAGAGCAGTGAATAATAGTAGCAATAAACATAAGTCAGGATTTATTTGATGATGTTTTATTACTGGAAAATTGTAATTCAGTGTATCATGTTTAAAATAATGGATAACATTATGTCTTTATAGAAAATGAATTTGAATTGTTCACATTAATCATGATTAAAACCAGAATGTGGTAAACCCTTTAAACTACCACTGAGTTCCTTAGAATCTGTCACCTTTATGAAGAGGTGGCTGAAAGGAATTAGGAAAATATTATACTAGTACATATATTTGCAAAATTCTCTGAGAGCTATAATAATAATGTTTGCATAATAATTACATTATGTAATAATGAGCTAGATATTACATTTCTGCACAAAACATTACATACCCATAGAAAGTATTTAGCTTATCCTCACAACAGTAATACAAGAAAACATTATTAATCTCCTTATTGTAAACTAATGGCTATAAAAGGCAGTATAAAAAATTTTTGATATATAATAGTTCTCTCTAACAGAAAATGTTAAGTAGACCTGCTCTTTTCTCACATTTTAACAAGAGCACGTGTCCTATACTTACTTTAAAATCATTAGAGAATATTTAGAGGACATGAGATTTAAAGCAAGATTGAATTGTAAAGGTGAGATTTTAATTTTAATTTTTTAAATTTAATTTAAATTTTATTTTTAATTTTAATTTTAATTTTAATTTATATGTAACCAAAGTTTACCTCTATCCTAGTAAAAACTAAGTTCTTACATGGAATTTATGAGACTCATCAAATTTTTAATCTAAAATATATTATCTTTTCAAATGTGTGAAAACCTTAGACAGTTTTGTGTTCAGAGTGATTTTTGGTGGGCGGGAAATGAAAAGCCCATTTTTGTAGTGCTTTTATTAGAAGATCAATGTAAAAACATGTAGGAAAATATATTTCCCAGAACCTACATTATTTTGATACATTAAAATACTTGTTTCATTCTGATGATCATTTTGTTACCTTAATGCATTTTTTCTTTGCAGGTTTTTTGAAAAGAAAAGAACTTAGAGAGAGGGAGAGGGAGGGAGAGAGAGAGAGAGAGAGAGAGAGAGAGAGAGAGAGAGTGAGAGAGAGTGAGAGTATTATTAATCTGCTGTAGTACTGTTGGAAGTAACACTGTAGCCAGCCCAGAAAAATTTCACTTTTCTGAATTTTTTCAGATGTGAACTTTATGGAGTTAATGTCTTCAACAACTATAAAAGGATACCATCCCAGGGGCTTTCCTTTCTTGTTTTCATAATATAATACAAGAAATATTTGTTTGTCAAGTCACATGGACAATAATGACCACCTTGATCCAAGAGATAATGATTGGAACTAAGACTCAGCCCAGCTCTCTCCAAAGATAAAATCTTTTGAAACAGAAAGGACATAGAGAAGAAAACGTACAAGGTCTGTATGTTAGCAGAATGCCAAACAGATTAGGATCATTTAGTATCTCTTACTCATGTCATAAGTATCTAAAACTCTTCCCCAATGATGTAAATCTCATTTATTTAAATGAGTATTGCATTCTCCCTCTGTGTTGCTGTCTCACAGACAAACACTGAAGACTGTGTATGTCATAGATTATTACAAGAAATAATCATTTTTTTAAATTAATTATATCTAACTTTCCTCTTTAGCAGCAGAAAATTGCCAGATCAGTCTAAACTGTGCTTACTTTGGTCTTTTTGTCTTCAAGGGTTCTGCTTTTGAAATAAGTTTTACTAAAAACATATGTGAGTGCATACTCAAGGAGTCTGCAAAATTCTTTTATCAGTTTGTTCCAGAATTGAGCAATACAAAAAGATATTTTGACAACTTTGTAAAACAAATGGTAGTGTTTGTTACCTTAAGTTAGTGTTTGTTACCTTACTGAATGGAAGAAAAAAAGTGGAATTGTTTACTGCCTGAGTCAAGGGTGCCTGAATAGTCACCTGAATATGTTTTCCTCTCTTTAAACTATTTTATTGTTATGTATAACTTTTCAACACAAGTATTTTACAAAGACGGTTAGAAAGTTAATATTCTTTTACTTATTTTTATATGAGGAAACAGTATCATGAACTGCAAGAAATAACTTGGAACCTAACAGTCATCAAATATTTAATGGTATCCTGGCTCTTCAGAATCTTATTCTGGCCTTATCCATCATGATACACTGAAATTGAAAATGGAGAAATACATATATTGTTATTCTCTTGTTGTACATGATCCTGGACTCAAGTAATAAATGTAATTATATAACCATAAATATCAAAGCAGAAGTACTCAAACTCCTTTAAGAGATGCTGTAGTGAATGTATATAAGAATTGCATCATCAGAAACCAGCATCTCTGATAGAGCTGTTGTCTGAGATTTTTTTTCTGATCCATGTAAAAAGAATACTTTGGTTTTTTTCTGAATCTAGTAGATCTAAAGTATTTATTTTAATTGGGGGAGGGGAGAGAATGCTTTAATTATGACTTTGGAAGTACATTTATTAAATATTATCAATAATTTTAAAAACACACAAAGTCAGCCATAGTAGTTTTAATATAGCTATAGTTTTAATTTCTTGACTTTTTCCTGACATGATTAACATTTCTTCAGAGATTTTCATACTGTTATCTAAATTCTTGTCAAAACATATTGGTGTCATGGATGTTGTTTTCGTTTTGACAAATTCATATCTAGCTAGCTAGATTTAGTTTTCCATGACAGAAACTTTTACATGTTGATGCTGGCATTGCCAACCATGACTTCAAGAACAAATATGGCATCCACTAATTTTTTTCTGAATTCCAAAATTACATTCTACAGCCATGTTGCATAAATCTAGAAATCTCTAAATAATTAGAGATTATTAATTATTATAATTATGATTATAATTATATTTATTAATTTATTATTATTAATTATAATTATTAATTATTATAATTATGATTATAATTATAATTATGATTAAAATAATGTGATCATTCATTTATGTTATAACTACTATGCAGTGAACATTACATCTCAGTCTGTTATCAAAGAAATGCTACTTGCAAGCAAGGGATCAAGGTTCTCAGTGTGTCTTCTAAGTTTGGCTATGACATTTGCTGGGATAAGAAATGTTCTGAAATTCGCTGGACTGTGTTGTATGCATTTGTCAGCTCCTGTATGTATATGAGACCCTCAAAAACGATTTTGGAGGGTTTTTCCAACCTAAATGGTTCTAGGATTGTATAAGGATCTTTCTTATTTGTGGTCCCATGAAAACAAACTTCTCACACAATGATAGGTTTAATTTCTGTACATGAAATAAAATTTAAAAATAACTGCAAAACTTCACTTATCCTAGAAATGCAGTGTCTTAGCAGTTACAACATTGGCCTGACATCAAATCCTCACCCTGCTGAATTCAATTCAGGAATGGCAATCTATATCCTCCAGGAATGCCTATCATTAAACAATTGAGTGTTCTAGCTTGATCGCCGCCTTTGTCTCTTGTTGGAACTCTTCCACTTTATATAAATAATTAACCAAGCAGTGAAAGAGTGATGTGAACTTGCAGCTCTTATATCCTGGTTGAACCTCTAATTGCTGGCCTGGCTGCAGCCAACTCATGCCTGTTTGCATTAGGTATTCTTTATTTGGAGAAAAATGTGCTTACAAAACATTTCTAACCTGAAACAGGGCAGTGAAGAAGAGGTCTATATTAAGAATCTAATCACCTAGGGCTTCCTACAGGTTCAAAACCCTTTGTGAGATGCATGGCAACCCGAGGCCTTCCTAATATGTAAGCAGTTGGATCTGAGTTACTTGAGGAACTATAACACCACCAGAGCTGAACAGCAACAAAGCATGGTTGGACGAGGAGGGTAGTGACAGGAAATGTTAAGGATCTAATTCAGGTGATTTTATAAAAGGAGTATCTGCATTGATATTAGGCAGAGATTTTTGGCAAGGGAAGCTCCTCAGGAGAAAACAGATTAATAGTGAAAATTCAATTTATATAATTGACTGATTAAAAAGGAACCCTGAAAATTAGAATAGGATTAAGAACTTTGAATTCCTGTATTGTTAACTGGAGTCATTACAGCAAACGAGTACATTCAAGATTCTAGAATTGTCTCAAAGGAGTAGTGTATATGCCTAGACTGTAAATCCAAACTTTCACAGTATTTTCCCTCATGTTTCAAACACCCAGAGAAGCTTTTCTCTTACAAAGCTCTGCCTTTCCTCTTTCACTGTTATGCATCTTACAGCATTGTCAGACATCAGACAGAAAACCACTGAGTAAATGAAAATACGAAGATTTTATTTGCTTGATTTAGTTGTCATTGATTTGTTGGTACTGTTGTCAACATACAGCTTTTAGAAATGTCTTATTTCCCTTTTACTTTTATGACATTTCCAAGGTAATTTGAGATTCATGTTTGGCACCCTTTCTCATAGTCAACGAAGCAAGTCAAATTATTTGGAAGGCCTATGTTTTAAAGAATTTCTGGTAAAGAAAGAAACCAATACAATTTTTAAAATCTTGTCACTCACCTAAAAATAAATACTGTAGAAATTAATAAATGCTACAGAAAATTTCATGTTACTATTGTATGGATATCTCCATCAAAGTATTTTATAGTAAAGTAGTTGGAATTTTGCATTTTCTGGTGATGCCTCATAGGTCCGTTAATCTCAATGTGACTCAGGAAGAAATGAAGCACTAGAGACACTGAAAGTCCCTCAAATTATTCCTTTTTTCATTTGCCTATTTTAGCTTATACCTGCCTTCTCTTCACTCTTCTTTCTAGTTTAATCTGCTTTGTGTATGTGATGGAAGTCTGTCAAAACAGGATTTTAACAACCAGGAACACCAAAATATCTTCATTTTATACAGCTAAATCTTAAAATGTCATGACAGAAATATTTGAGAAATCTAGTGTCCTTAAAATCTGAAATTTATAGAGCATGAGGAAGTCAGGAAAGAAGATATCTTCAGTAGGAAGGAGCAGCAAGGATTAAAATAAAAAATAAAAGCTACAAGTTACAGGGAAAAATTCAAATAAAGAACAGCTTTAAACAGAAATTCAATTTCATAGATATAAGCATTACCATGTCAAGAAATACTTAGAATACAAAAACCTCTTCAACCTCTTTATGCTACCATTTTTAAAGGGCATCAGCTGAGAAAAACTGTCACAGGACCTGAGGTTCTCTACAAAATTTCACTTAGCATTACTCCTACATGCAGTTCCTGAACAGTTGTCTAGGAAGCAGCAGAATCCATATTTCAAATTGTGTTTATATAACAAAGAAGATTGTATTACCTCCTGCAAAGGTCATCTGGGGCTGATTCTCATCTCAGACCAGTGGAAATCAAAATTTTTCTTAGCTGGAATATATGGCCACACTGCTGTGGGGGGAAATCTTGCCTCTTGTTTACATAACGAATTAGAATAGTGTGTTGTTGTTTTTAGGTTTTATTCCTTTATGCCTAAATATGATAGTTTTTCTTCATTTGAATTAGCTATGGTGAAGTATATTCAAGTTGAAGTATGTGGGCCTCTTGTAGAAGTCAGCATGTACTCATTATTCTGAATATCTCACCAAGCACGTAATGTGTGTTTGCTTGAAGTGCACAGTGATTTTTCCACTGCTTTCTTTTATTGGAATATCATCCAGTTATTTAATTTATTTTGTGAATTCCTAGCTCTATGTAAGGCCAATTTTGAACTGTTTCCTTCTTCCAAAAGTTTTAAAGAAAAAGAAATTTAAAATATCTGTAACTACAGAACTTAAAACTGTTAAGCAAATAACATAAATTTACTGTTGATGCCTGTTTGCTGTCAGTGGGGGTCTTTATTTTTTTTTAATGGTTTAGTCCTGCAGTTATTAAAACATCAGCTGTTTTCCCAATAGCCATTACAATAACTGTTTTTACTAAATAAATCTGTTGTGGTTCAGTCTGAAATGACAGCTTGGTACGGCAACACTGCTCTCTCTCTTGACGGCCCCTTGCTTTCTGTTTCAGTTTATGCCATTGCTACTGCTTCTTGATCTTATCCTTCTTTTGTCTACCATATCTCAAAAACAGCCCACAAAAATCATGGGAAATGAAGAGACCTTGAGAGACCTTTATATATCTTCCTCTTTCTTTTCTTATCTTGTGGGCTCTACAGAAAGGACACAGATACAGAGAAATTAATGCTTGTTTGACTTGTATATTCAGTAATGTAGAAAGTTCTGCATTCTTTCTTTTTGCTCTGTGAATTTCACTGTGAATACATGCTGTGAGAGAAAACTGCTTTTTCTTACAAGGAAGAAAAACACACAGCCAAATAAAGCAAACTGTGCAGTGTTCATCCTGAGGCAAATAAAAAATCTCTCAGGCTGGACAAATTTCTAATAATCAATTAACACTTGTTAAGAAATATTACATACTCCAAGATAGATTTGCCAAAGTGGTTTTCATTACTTCTGTATTACCTGTAGACATGTAGACATTCCCTTTGGAATCTAGTGATTCCAATTACTACTTGAAAACTAGTAACTGATTTCAAGCCCATCCAGAGAATATTCTCGTCCATTGCTCATCACTCATTCTTCCTTATGGAGCCTTATTCCATTTTCTGAATTTTTTTCTTTTTTTAAATGCAATAATGAATGTTTCCTTTAAAAGCATCAAATGATGTACTTCAAAGTATGATAAACTATAATTTTATATTATATAGAAGTATTAATAGAAGTATTGAGATACAATTAACACATTCAGGCAAAAGGTCACGTGATGCTGGCAGGCTGTGAATTCACATATGAATGTTTGAGTGTCTCCTCCTTTCCATCCCCCTCATCCATCTACATTCATCTGATACTTCCTAGATATCTAATCGGATATCTAGGGTCAGGGCTAAATTCCTGGATAAGGAGACATGAGGCAAGATAAGGAAACAAGGACTCAAACTCCTTATTCCTCATAACATGAAGGACAGGGAGTGGAAATGCAAAAGAAGTCTAGTAGGACACAAAACAAGAATGAACATCATGACACAGTGACATCAGTATCAATAATTTTGGTAGCTGACGTTAGTCATATTTTAGCAATTTATTTTAAAGTGTGGTGCTATTGTGGCATGGATATATTATACCTCACTCTTTCAAATTAATATGCAAATAAAGTAAAAAATCTGTTTAAAACTTCACATGTCCTGGACTCTAAGATTAAGATTCAGGTTTGGCAACAACACAACAGATATGAGGAAAGATTTGTACTGTGGAAGTCCTGTAAGCCTGGTATACACTTTCAACCCAAAATATTACCCTAACACCCCATAATGGGGGTATGATTTAGAAAATAGTTTATTCTTTGGTGGATTCTTGGTCAAAATTTAATTTAATAAAATGTTTCATAATAACCACAGTCTAAAGAATTTTTTTCTGTGGACTAAGAACTGAAATCCTGTTTCCTTTGGGTAGTCTCACTGTTTTCACTGGAGCTGCTCATCAAATTATGATACATCTGGTGTAAATGTGACAGAACAGAATTATAGGAACGCCAAGGAAGAAAAAAAATTCTGCGTGATCAGTGCAAAAGAGTGGAAAATTATATCAGACTTTTAATGAGCCTTGACCTAGCCACAAGATAATCAAGTACTGGAGGTGGTCATGACATCCCTCAGTTATGGCTCTCTTGCTACGAAGGAATATATTTTCAAATCAGTCAAATACAATTATGTTTTATGGGTATATAAGTGCAGTAAAATGTCATTCAAAGCTGGTATCTTTCTCATTAACATGGTTATTCTGACCAATATCAGATGTGACTGCTGTGATTTGGCCATTTCTGCTCAATAACTTGAACAACTTTTGAAATTTACATCTGAATATAACCACAGTACTTCCTCATCTTTTATGCTCTTGCTGTGATTAATTTTCCAGGGCTTTTCAAATATGAACTAACCTTCATTTGATAGAGTATGTTTGCATTTCTTTAATTTATTTGAAGCTTTGAATATACTAGTATGTGTTTAAATAAAATATTAAAGTGTTAATTTATACTTGAGGAAGCATGAATTTGTGTTCATTGGACACTAAAGTAATAGTGCTGGGCTAAACCTGAAAAATTATTCCTTTAGGGATATTTACTGTAAGTTTTTATATGTTAAAGGATCATTACTGAGTGTCATCCCTTAAAAGACCAAGGTACTAAACTCTGCTAAAAAGCTGTAAGAGTAACACCTGTGTTGTCTGCAATGAGACTGGAAACTCTTTAGGATCAATAAACCTAAAAGAAGGGTGTTTGACTTGGAAATAGCCACTGATGGGCTGCAGGTGCTGAAGAACACTACATAAGATATAGGCTAGAGGAACATAGGCTGGTGGCTGGATCAGAGGACAAAAGGAAGGTAGCAGAAAGATAATGCCTTTAGGCCAGGAGACATAGGATCAAACAATACAGCAGGTTTAAGGTAGACACTTGTCTAGAGAGAAAACCATCAACAGAAGCAAGGTATTGGAGGAAAATTTAAGGGTGAGGTCCTGGTGAGCAAAGCCAGACTGTTCCTAGGAGGTACTGACTCTTACAACAATCGTGCCTCCACTTGTAAGGGCTTTTAGAGACAAGATGTGCTTGTACTACATTTTAGAAATTCACATGGACTTCCTGTAGGAATTCTCTGCCATAGTAACTTCACCTAGTTACCTAATGCTTCTTAACCTGCAATGATGTAGACTGCTGAATAATATATATGTATTATTCTAAGTTTTTGGCTCAGGGTGATATAGCATAAGCCATTATATTATTGCATAATTATGATATGCCTCAAATTGAAAAACACCTGTTCTGCATGGGTATTGACAGTGGTGAGAAGATTCTTTCAGGATCTCTAAGAGAAAGGTTTGGCAGCACCTTAATAAAACAGAATAAAAAGAAGACTACTGATAGAGAGTAAATCTTCTATCCCTTCAGATACTAGGAACCTTGTTTTCATGCAGCATCAAGCAGGTCCTGGATAGATTGTCCCATGGCATTCTGCACAGATTCCAGCCATAGAGGGGTTTGTCCCACCTCCTATGCTGTGGTGCCTTTTATTTTGTGTAAAAATCCAACCCTTGTGTTGTCTCCTGATAGACTGGATGCTCTCTCTGCTATAATACCAGTAGTGTTAGAGGCTGACACAGGACATGCAGCAGGTTGCCTTACAGGGCCTGTTCATGATAATTTATGGGTTTCTTATACCCTCAGGTATCTACAAGGCCCAGTAGTGGCTCGCCCAAGATTACTAGTTCCTCAAACACAGTGCCTTCCACAGATTTCCCAGTGAAATAATCAATTACACAAGGCCCAGCACCAGGAGTTCAATCCTGTGCAATGGATTTTTAATTTTTTTAATGTATTTAAGCATTTTAATGTTTTTCTGTGATGTTGCTTTCTGCACAACTCAGGAAACAAGTTATCCCACATAACGAAATTATGGACTATATGTGTTGTATGGGTTTGTTGGTATTGAAATTACTTTTACTGACTTAGTGTAATCCAAGCTGCTTCACTAAACTTGCTGCGAAACATTTAATGCTTCTGTGATGAGAGCATTGCATTTGGTAGGTAATTAAGTACCACACAAATTAACAAGTGAAGCTTTCTACCTTCAGCTGATGATGCAACATAAATGACTGATTCATTTATAAAGACATTAATATAATATATCACAGTGCTCAGTTATTTCAGTTATTTTTGCATAAATGTCTTGAATACAACATGTTAAGCACAAAAATGCTAAGCACATTTGAAAATGAGGAAGACTCAGAATCATATCTTGGTGAATCAAAGCTTAAAGAAAAAAAAAAAAAAAAAAATTTGCTTTCAAACATCCTGTTTCCCAAGTACCCGATGATTTTTGTGAGTAACTGAATAGTCTTCTCTAATGCCAGTTGTTGATGTTTGAGTATGTTTTTCCATTTCTAGGACCACATAGAAAGTAACTATCTCTGTATCTTGAATGTGTGCAAGTTGGGAGTAGGCAAAGCTCATGAGGCCTGGGTTTATCAGTGTCCCTGTTTTTTATAGTGGTTACACACAAAATCTTTCAATCAGTGATAATTCCCATGTTTGTTGATGTAAAGTTTAATTGATCTCTGGAAATGAATCTTCTTGGGCAAGCTATGGGGTAGCTCACCTGCAGTCAGGAGAGGACATGTGCTGCTGTCGTATACTGATCTTGCACCAAATGGCTCACCTACATTGGTTTCACACTTGTCTCTCTTGGCTTCCCAAAGGAAATTAAAAGCTGAACACCTCTAAGAAAAGTTGGCTATGACATTGTCCTTGTTCCTACATTCTGTTCTTGTGCATGTCTCTTGGCATGAGGAATACCGAAAATATTCGTATGTAGGCAACAGTGGGAACTTTTAAATACTGACATGTGGTCATTGAAACAGCTAAACACCACTTTAATAAAATTGCAGTTGCACGTCTTTGTGCAGCAGGAATGGTGCAGCTTTTCTCATGGGAAGAATTATTTGTGGTTTTGTACTGATGAAGTCCTCTTGGTCTTCAAAGACCATCTCTTTATCTTTGAAATTTTATGTCTGACATCAGAAGAATCAATCAGATTGGCTTGTGATGGTTTCTTGGCTTTGGCTTCTTATTCCACTGTTATAGTATAGTATATAGTAGTATTCAGGTAGTTTGGATGCTTCTTCTTTTGAGAGTATGGGACCAGAAAAAGCACTTGCTCAGGCAAGATTTGCTATTTCCTTGTTTAAAGTAAACTATCTGGACACAATTCTGTGCCATGTGGTCTAGGATGACTGTGCTTAAGCAGGGAGGTGGGACCAGAAGGTGAGACCACATGACCTGCTGTGATCCCTTCCAACCTGACCTTTGTGAATCTTGGGTTCTGTGAAAGGGTTCCCTGAGTGTGTTTTGCTTACTGCTCTCATAATTGAAATCTAATTTTTAACCTTTTCGTGAACATCTCAACTGAATGTCAGAAAAGTAGCTAATAATATTGATAGTGTAGATATCTTGGAATTTACACAAGCAGAAAGAAAAAGATCTTCATCTTGCCTTTTTAGGAAGGCAGCATCCACGGTTCTGTTGGAATCCTGATGGCAGCAAAACCTTTGGAAAGATAAGAAAAAACTAGCATAGCTTAACAGGATAAAAATATTCTTCACAACGCCAACACATGGTGAAATAAGGAAGCGTACTGACAACCTGTATATGGTAGCTCTTCATTATATTCCATTTTTTTGTTCCATTTTTGCCAAGAGTATGTTAAGACATAAATTAAGATGGCTGAAATTTGGTGTGATCAAGACTTTAACAGGATGTGATTTTCTTTTTACCTCAGCCAACGTGATGCCTTTCTGCTGGACCTAAAGAGTTCTTGGATGGTGTTCTCACTTTTATGTTATATGTGATCAATCCACCATACATGTTCTGGGAGCTGTGGGGAGATGTAGTGATGAAATAGCATAAGTGTTTTACAAGTGAGCAGGCATTGATGCCTAAGATAAGTTACAGAAATGAATTATGTTTCCAAATATTGGATGAGAAAGACAGGTTTATGAGGGCATCCTTGGCTCTTTCATCTCAGATGGGCAGGAGAGGAAGGAAGAGGGAAGAGACAGTGATGTTATTAATTTACCCACAAAATTATGGTTTTCTTAATTTAACTACTTTTTCGTATAGCAGTCTGCCCTTTGGTGACACCTTTCACAAAATAAGTCAAATATCACTGAAAGGGTTTTCAGAGGCATAGGATCTCAAAGATCTGAGATCAGTTCTCTGTTTCATGAAGTATTTTATTTGACTAGAAAACATCTGGGGAGGACTGTAAGAGGAATAGCAATACATCATCTTTTACATCATTTGGAGAATGATGTCAGAAACATACCCAGTAATGAAGGTGAAAATGAGTAATCTACAAGGATTTGATGAAACCTATAATGGGCTTTATTTGTTGTTTTTCTCTCCTAATCCCCTCTTCATCAATGCATGACTCTTTCACAGGTTAACAAGAAAAGAGATGTGGGAAGGAGAGAAGACATAAGGAATACAAGGTTGATTCATTAATTTTTAAGTTACAGTTTGACCTTCTTGGCAACTGGTATTTTTTATTTCAAAACAAGCAATTATTACTGCAGCTTATCTGGGCTTTTTGTCTGTTTATTCTCATATCTTTTGAGAAATATATTTAATACAGAAGAACATATATAAGAACATATATGTTTTTGATGCATTTTTTCTGAATGTTGCCCAGTGAATGTATTTTTCAGTAGAACAAATGTTACCACTGCTGCTTCACAAAGTGCTCTGTTATTTCTATAGAGATTTTTCTTTTCAGGGACTGAAGGAAACCTCATATATCCAGAAGACAGCAAAATATATGGTATTTGACTCAGTAGAAATACAAGTATTTTTTTGTCCTATGCAGAGTTTGGAGCAAAAAGCCTTTTCTTTTACTGGGTTGTTTAGTCAAACATTTTGTTTTCATTCTTTCTCCTACTGTTTGGGGTTTTATTTTAGTGTCAGAAATTTCCCAAAGCTGTTAGCTATATCATAATGCCATTGGTGAGACTGAAAAGCTTATTTCTTATACAGCATGATATATTGTTAGTTTTCAAATATATTTCTCAACACCACTTTTCAATGAACCCTTCATAAATCCAGCTGAGGGCAGGCAAGATCCATGTAGCTATGAGAGAAAAGATAAATGTAATTTACTAAAGATTCATATGTTGTTTTCTCACACTCTCCCAGCTTTTATAACCAAGTATAGTATGCCTGATAGAATTACGCTGAACGTGAAATAATGTTTCTGCAGCAAATGAGTTTGAGAAAGATCACCACAAGTCTCAAAAGGAATAGAATATCTTTCTCTTAATTTACCATATAAAATAAATTCATTTTAGCATATGAGTTTAAAATTAACTGTAATGACAGTTTAATTTCTTCAAAGACAACATTGTACTTCTGCCTTGAATGATCTGTATTAGTTTACACACACTGTAAAACATTGTCTGCATCCTCAAAGTATAGAGTGAATGCAAAGCAGATAAGATTAGAATAAAACTGGGACAAGAGATACTGTTCCACTGATTTTAGTCATTTAAATCTGCAAGGTTTTTCATCTGTGTTTCCACGAGTTACCTTCTTTTTTTCCCTCCGATTGAATGCCTTGGCTTTTAGGCTGCAGCAGTGCAGCTATACAGGGACCGCAGCAGCTGTATTCACTTTCATTAAGCATCCAGCTCTAGTTGCTTTCCTCATCCCTGCAAGGCTGAGCTTGCCCACGTCCATGCTTTTGTGAGTGGTAACCAGGGCCTGAGAAAGCAGCATGTCTGTGCCCTTCCTCATTTGGAGCTATCCTGCCCGACAGTCTTTGCATTAAGAAATGTATATAACAGACTATTCAGCCAGGAGAGCTGCAACATCCCTGGCAGTCAGGCAAGCTGGAGTAATTTTCTTCTCTCTCTATATTATAGAAAATAGAGGCAGGAGACAATTTGCCAAAGTGTGATATTCCCATGTTTTGCCATTTAGCCTGCTGTGTTGCTCTAGTACTGAGGACAAAGAAATTTCCCACACTTATTTGTTTGAAAATCCATGGTAAACTATATTTAAAATGGAGAAGCAAAAATTTTTTTCTTGTGGTATATTTGTTAGCTATACTACTGGAAATAATTTTAAACCTTTTCATATGCAATTTGGAATTGCTGCCTCATATATAATCTTAAAATGAGTGTTCTAAAAATCAAGAATGTAAATTAAGTTTATGCCTAGGGCAAGTCTTCTTTGCCTTGTTTATCTCCTGCCTCCCCAGGAAAGCTTAAATATATCATATTTTCTAGAGCTGAGAAAGAGTTTAACTATCAGAAGCCCATTTTTCCATCTTTATTTGGATTGGCCAGGCTACCCCGAGAGAGAAAAAAAGCAGATGTATCTCTTCACATCTTCTCATTGAGCCATGAGTTCTTCGATGCAAGGGGCTATTCCACTCCTAAGTGATTTTCTAAGAGTAGAAATATCTTGTGGATAATTAATGCATTGAACATTGTATTAGAAAATTGATGTCAAATTTATTTATAAGGTAAAAATTAATCAATCATCCTCTTCTTACTTTTGAGTTTATGTCACCAAATACATGAGTCTGCCCACTGTTTCTACCATTATGCAGTCCTTGCAATGTGCATTTCAAAGGAATCCAATTTCAAGAAATTAGATATTGAGTAATTATATTAAAAAAAATCAAACTGGATGATGAGTAGAGAAGTCTAGAGCATATTTATGGTTTTAAAACAATATTATTTATGTGATGGGTTGGCCAGGAACAGTGTTCTATGAAATTGTGATCTCAGCATAACATAAAGCAAACAAGCCTTTTCAAGTGGATTAAGAGTACTCAAGTGGTCTGAGCAGAAAGCTATAACAAATATTGACTACCAAACCAAAGAGAAGAATTTAGTGAGCTACATTAGACAGGTTCATCCCTGTCTATATTTATTTTATGTATCCCTGGCAATTGAAAATAATGAAAGAAATGTGGTTTTATAAATAGGGGAAACGAGAATATTAGCCTTGCTAAGTGGCTGCCAAAGAGCTCTGCTATAACTTCATATCCTAGAGTGGAAAAGATTTCTTTCCTTTTCTTCTGTCCCCTGAGGAACCCTCTGCCCTGCTTTCTTATTCCAGTGCTCAGCCCTGTGACTCAGGCTGTGCAGCAAGATAACTTCTTGACCCCACAAGGCTAGATAATACTCTTTATATATGCTGCACTGTTTCAGTCCTCCTAACATGAAATGATAGCTCCTAAGGGGATAAAGGGTGTTGTTATCAAGTTAAGTTTCTTTAACAAGCCAATGGTCCAATCCAATATAAAAATCAATTTTTCAGAGCTTCACAATGAAGAAGCATAATGCATTTTTATTGGATCTAGCCCTGAGCTGTTTTGTCAAAAGTTAGCAAAATATTGTTCAAAACCTCTTATCAAATCAGGGGCTTCTAAGCTTTGCTTCTTTTCCCAAACTCAGAGGAACCTAAAGCATCATAAATCTATGAAAGAATGAAAAAAAGTGAGTTGTGCAAGGTGAGAGAAATTGGTTGTGCATTATCTAAGCTTTCTGGAAGGGATAACTTAATAAGTTTGGGTTGGTTATTTTTTTTGTTTTAAAGTTCATTGAAAATTCAGGTTCACATGGCAGAGATGGACACAAACAGTACTGGAAACTATTATATATTTATATATTTATAAATGACCTTGTGATTTTCACAAATGAGGACAGTTTCCCCAGTCAAGAGAGTTCCAGGTCACTAATTACTGTAGAGTGGCACTATTTCCCTTCTTTCTCTTCAGAATACTGAACAAGAGAAACATCTGAATTTTAGTAAATATTGATGCTGAAGTGAAGGAGTAAAATATTTTTTTAATAATTTATCTTGGAGGTAGTTTAATCATATTTATTATAATATTCATCACTCATTGTATAATTTTATCAGCCTAATCAGGAAGGGAAAAAAGCTAAAGCCACACTACCAAACCTCCTTCTTTCTTTATTATTATATTGTAAATTAGTTATTTAATCATGATCTACATTTTAGACTTTCACCTCTCTTTTGTTATGTAGATAAAGATCAAGTAACACTTAATTGTTATTCAAAGCATAGGGGTTTTTCTAGTGTATTCTGCCAATTATCCTTATACCAATCCTTTTGGAAGAATATGCATTAAATGACCATCACTGAAATGTTGATTTAGACTAGTACTGGACCTGTAACACTCTTAAATGTCCTGAGTTTCCTGTGTTTGTCTTTCTAACAATAACTGTCTTATTCCCATTCTGACTTTTCTTTTTCATCAGATAATTGGTCATTGACATGGTGACATAACTTAAAATTGTGGAGTTTAGTGGGACAGCATGAGATGATTTTCCCTGGAGAACAAAGAGATACTGTGAGCTGGATTAGATAAATACAAACACATTCAATCAGACAAAGGAGCAAAACCCAGGTGCAAATTTATTTCAATTTCATTTTTCCTCAAGTCGGAGAGGCTTAAATCATTACTTTAATCTTCTGTTGAGCTCAATGAGCTAAAATTACTTAAGCAGTGTCTAATCCTGAGAACTACCAGAAGAAATTACTGATTTGAATGCTACAGATGCCCAGAAGAGACACTAGAGTGAAATCATTCACAGACTTTTCTTCCATAGTAAGGTTTTAATAATTAGCTTATCTTAGTTCAGACTAGGCTTTTACATGCACAGCTTTTGTCTTCACCAGCTGGGAAAAATAGAATATATTATTTGATGGATATTTTCTGCCAAGTTTGACTTAATAATTCAAAAATGGCTTATCCCTGAGGTATTTTCTATATTCCTTGTTCATTAGAACACATTATACTAAGGTTTTCTTCAATTAATAATTTTCAGCAATTAAGTCATAGCTGTAGCTATGAGGCACTCCACTGTCACTGCAACCATTTCAGAAATCCTGACATGCAATCCTGTAAACATATTGGGTAATCAGAGTTGGCGAACCAAATCTGCATCATTTTAGTTGAAATCTGTTGTAAATTTTACAATGGTGCTAATTTTGGCTGAATAATTTGTTTCAAAGATTCATATAAATATATCTTCTCTTTATTTCTGTTTTAGAGCAGCGAATATTACATTTTATCTCAGTCCTCATTCTTTTTTTCCCAGATGTATCTTAGGTTTCAGAATTATGCCTTTCTCCCCTTTTATTCTCTTTTAAAAACCCCAACTATACAGTTTTAGGGCGAAGTCCCTCAACCTGTCATTCAAACATGAAATCTGATTACCTTCAGTGAGATTCCATATGTGAGCTGAAAATACTGGACAAGTTTTGACCAAAAGTTTGAGGTATATTCTGTCTGTTTATGGAGATACAGAAAACACAAGGATTTAACTGAAGGATTTTCAGTCCTTCTTCTGTTAGAAAATGTATATCTCGGTCTTCTTGATTGACTACATATTACTAAATCTTTTTTTAAAAGTCAATAATTCCACCTAAAACCTTCTAGAGTACATCAAGTATTTGAAATTGTTTATTTAAAAATAATTCTGCACTTGCAGAAAGGTCTTCAGCTATCTGAATTCTTCATCTGGACTTCCTGAGAGAGCTTTAAGTCTCCATATATTTCTTCTTATAAAAATCAAAATTACTTGCTCAGCCTGTGAGGACCATTAGCTTGTCATGGTTATGCATTCTCCCATTTATGTGCAGTGTTTTTTTCCCACATTCTGCAGTTTACTGATAAATGAACTTTTGTACTGTCATAACAAGATTATTAAAACAACTAGTTCTTGTAAGCAATGCCAAACTAAGATGCAAGTCACATACGGTGCATGAAAAAAATTAAAAAATAATTTCTGCATTTTTATTTTGGGAGGGGGAGGGAAGGGGTAGCTTTGTGCAACCAGATGTCATTGAAATTAATAGCTGGTTAAAATGAGACAAAAATGGTTTCAGGAAAAGATAACAATATGACTGGATTTCAGATACTCTTTACATCAATGAGCTGACAGTCATAAATATATATTAATTTGGCTCAATCTGGCCTGAGACATTCACCCAAATGCCATTCTTCATCAGGTGAAGAGGCATGAGGAAATGTTAGATTTTTTAGTTTCTCATATTGAGTATATGTTTGAAGCACTAGTGCCTGCTTAATTATCAAAGGGACAAATTGTGTTATGTGTATCACACAATCTCACAGCAGTGATTTTACAGTTTCTCCAAAGCAGATAGCCTAGCATTTCTTATATGATTTGCCTTCTCAAAAATACAGACTATCCAGGAAAAAGAAAGTTTTCTTACATACATGATCTTCCAGTAGAGAAACACAAAATCCTATTTTTAATTGGACAAACACTTTTCCCCTTAATATCATTCAGTAGTAAAAACTGAGGTGTTTGAATTACACAAAACAAGTGTCAATGAGCTTTTGCTAGGCAAGGGTAAAGAGTTTGAAAAGAATGACCATTGGGTACTGGAACTAGATCATCTCCAAGATTCCTTCCGACCCAAATCATTCTATGATTCTGTTTTTAAGGGGGTTAAGAAAGCTGTAATTTCACTCATAAAGTACTGCCTCTTAACAGGATATAGGAACTGTTACTCAACCATAAACCTCTTTCTCTTTCTGTACATTTTGTTCCAGCTTAAATATATGTATTTTCTGGAACTTGTACTGTTTGATTAATTTTGAGTGTTGTGTTGATATGATGAAACAGTCAGAGCAAAGACAAGATATGCAGTCCTTTCCCAGACTAGGATATATAGGGTGGTTATTTCCCCGAGGAGATAGAAATTTGCAGCCCTAAAACTGCATTGTGATTTTCATAGGCATACTGCTGCCTTTGGATGTGATCTCTCACCATCAGAAAATTTCTGTGTAGGGTCAGCAATGCTTTCTTCTGTTCAGTGGAGAGCTGTTGACTGGGAAAAATATGGATGAGCTCTAGGCTAAGGAGATAGAGAGGAAAAAAACCGGAGACAAAGTATATGGAGAGAAAAAAAAAAAAAAAAGTAATTTTATTTTTACCTGCTTCTAGATATTTGTTCACACTCTGCCAGCAGATTCCATTAATTAAGAAACATAATTTCTTTGCACTTTGTGAAGCTAGATCTTTTAACCGTGAAAATAGGATCCAAATAATTTCAATAATCTACTACTGAGTAATTTGAAGCAGTTTTGATTAGCTCTAGAAAGCATAATATTGTCTATTTTCATGTTCTGTAAAAAGCTCAAAAATGGCAGGATCAATTAGTTTTGATTTCCATACCAATCAGTCCAGATGGTTCCCATTATTTTCTGAAGATGGCTGCAAATTGAATTTTTCAAAACCATAATTCACATTTTGTGAAAGGTACAGATAAAAGGTAAAAAATACAGAACTACTTTTTTGCAGATTAATCAGAGTTGAACCCCAGTCTAAGCTCACCTTTGTCCAGAACTGGAAACAACTAAGAAAAGTACAATGTACTATTTCAGGAAAAGGGAAAAACAAGCTATATTGCATTCTTTCCAGGGGAGATGGAAAAATGTTTGCTTAGATAATGTACTAAGAGGTTTTATGGCATCTCATTCAAAGATACTAGAAACTATGTTGGCTTTTACAAAGTGGTTGTTACTTACTTCTCTGTGCACAAGCCATTAGTAGCACTTCAAACACATTTATAGCTGAACACAATTTGCAGTCTATTTTATATCAGAGCAAAACACTTAGAAAAAACTGTTTATAGACAATGTTAATTTAGGAGGCAGTGCAAGCTTTTTGTGAAGAGCCCCTCCCCCAGTCAACTATTCTCATATAATTTGTCTGAACAGCAATTAATAATAATAATCCTTTGCACTTATAAATAAAAATTTAAGCAATTCTGCCTCCTCAACACTTCAAACTTCTGAGTCCTATGTATCTCTTCTCTATATCATGTAATGTATCTTGGGTCCATAAATAATGCAGATTTCAGCCTACATATGATGCATAAGGTTGTAAGCATCAGTTTTATCCAGGACTACCGTTGCAATATTTATTGCACTTACTATCATTCCCCTTGAGTAATAAGAATTTCAAAAAGATTTATACATTTATGCATGCACACAAACTTTATATAGATGCGTACTGCATCTTTACATATATTACCTTTATATATATATGTATATATATATATATGTATATCTTATATATGTATAGACAGTATTTTAAAAGTATTTTTACAGTTTTATCCTTGTCTTACAAAGCCAGTTGAAGGTAATATCTTTAGCTTTATGAGTCAACTGGAAGTTTTGTTTTAGAATATTGGGAGGAATTGTGCAGTTTTTCCTGATTAGATAGTAAAACCAATCAACTGTCTAAGAATGTGACCTGTTAAATCCAAATTAAGAAGACAATACTTACATGGAGGCAGGTATTAATCATTATTATATGTATTTTTTTATCTGTTTTAGAAACTATTGAGACATTAAACATTACTTTTGCATAACTCAAGAGAGATTTTGAAGGATCCTCTGCTATCTTTTAGAAGACCAAAGAAGTGGAAATTTCAAAGACTAGAAATGCAGTTAGAACTGGGTTTTGTTGTAGTATTTGGCTTCTGAGAACAAGTTTATCCTTGAAATTCCATTAACTATCAGATATTTATTCCATTTTACTAACACGTGCTATCCCAGTTCCATAATTTTTCTTTAAGATTTTTAACCTAATTGCCAACAAAAACAAGAATTGTGTGATTACAGCCTCTTTCTTCCCTCTTTGATAACTTTAGAATTCACCGACTAATTGCAATCCAAGTCTGACAGGTGGAAAAACTTTCAAAAATAATTAAGTTCTTAAAAGCTTTGTAGAAATAAACAGCTGAGGAGAGGAGGGAAAAGTTGTGAGTGCCTGGATGAAGGGAATGGCAACCACGAGCTTGTAGCTAATGAGACACTGGCAAACACAGCATTGAGATATACAAGTGTCTCCACTGTTGGAAAACCTTCAACAGGATCTTGTACCTTTTATGCACTGGAATAATTGCAACCCTGCAAGTAGGAAATGAAGCTTCTTGTGTTTTAAATACTTGTAAAAGGAGGCTGAGCCATCTAGCTCTTATTATTAGAAGCATTTTGGAGCCTGATGGAACCTGATAGGTTTGTTTTTTTTTTTCCTGAAAAATCAACATCTACTTCTTATTATGCTCTGAGAAGTTTTACATTTGGAGGATCCTGCTTAGAGAAGCTGTGAAATAAATGAGATTAAGTAGAACAACTAATTGAGCTCTTCAGAGACTGTCACACCTGAGGCCTAATAAGCACCTTGCAATGTCAGTAGAGGTAATTGGCCTGCAGCTGCTGAAGAGGCACCTGAGTTGTAGGCGGAAGAAAAATAATAAGAAAAATAATATTCATAAAAGTAATAAAACCCCCTAAATATCTTGTGCATAAACTACTGGGTCAATGTTGTGCCATCTGGTGCCCATGCTTGGAAAATACTTGATGAAAGAGAGCTTCTTAGCAAAATAAAAATAAAGGTTTATATGGAAAGGATAAGTAATATGAAAAATATGCAGTTGTGTGTAGGACAGAAATTACCTTGTTTGGCAAAAACTTTACTTGTATCTAACCATTATATCATAATCAAGGTAGCAGTGAACTACATGCCAGTTCTAATTTAATACTATTGAATTAGGGTTATCATTAAAATAGTGACTCATTTGAAGCATAATTAACCACAGATATACCAGAGAAGTGTGAAACAATAAGCATTAAAAATTCCTATCTCTTATGACAACTCTGCTGTAGCTGACACCTTCAGAGCTCAGGGGTGACGAGGAGTAGAGCAGCCTGCAACTCTCAGTGGCTATCAATTTACACATCACAGGGGGAGAAGCTGTTCCAGCTTCCACCTGAACCTCCCTTAAAGGACTTTATTTCTCCAAGGCAACCTCTTTAGCACATTTTTGGTTGATTCCTCTTTGATGCATATAATTTAAATTACAGAGGTAAAAAGCGTCCTATCTTGTTACTTTTGCAGTGCCCTTATATTTTTAAATTTAGTTCCTAAACCTTGTTTCCCTTGGGTTAGTTTTTTTAAGGTTTTGCTTTTTTTTTTTTTTTTTTTTTTTTTTTTTTTGCATTAGGAAACAACATTTTACTTGAAAGCTAATGGGTACTCAGGGTAATGAATGTTCTTCATATTTTACTTATGCAAACCACAGCCAGGAGAATGCTTATAATAAATCAACTGCTTTTGCAGTAGACACAAACAGGATTTGCATGCCAGCACACTTCTGGTTTAAAATCAGTCAAGCTGTGCACTAGAGCTGCAGAGGTTTCTGAGGCTGAGCTGTATGGAATGCAGCCTTTCTGACATCAGAGCAGATGTTCCTGAGAGCAGGCACACTCTTACAGCAGCTGAAGAACAATCACAGCTTGTGGACCTCTCCTGCAAAAAGGGTCTTTGGAGAATCACTGCAATTGAGATCCATATACTAATACCTCCCTCTAGGAGATGTTTCTTGGCTTTGACTTGGTTTCGAGAGAGGTGAATCAATGTGTTTAGATACATACTTATGGCACAATGAATTACATAATGCCTTCTACCTCCAGTAAATTTTTTTCTGGTCATGGGCTGGTGCAGATGACACATTATCTCACAGTTTTTATTATAAGACTTCCCCTAACAGCTTCATAGTTAGCAGTAGGAGAGAGGTCTGGGCTGAGGACGACTGGAGCAGGCAGCAGTTGGAGGTTTCCCACTAAATTATAGAAGTGACATCATTAATCTGTCTTTATTGCTGATGTGCCTCATTGTCTCTTTTACATTGTTTTGAGGTGTGAGAAGCAGTCCTGTGGTTCATGCATTGTGGCATCCTGTCCCCACTATGTGTCTCTGTGTATTCTTTCTATATGCTCTTTGCATATCAACCATACCAGCATTCTATATTTCATTATTCAAAAGAGCTAATGGTCATATGTATGTATACAACCAAATTGATTCCAACACAGTTGAGATTTTATCTTCTTCATGATGAGCTTGTGTCTTAGAATACAGAGGGGAAATCTGATACAAACTTTAAATTTGTCTCAGAAGTACAATAAAATTCTAAATTTGTAACATCATAAATATTTTACAGCATAGGCATATGATTTTCACAGCATTCCCATTATAGCTCTTAATTTAATCACTTTCTGTATGAGGCACTTCTATACATGATCCCTCTTAATTGTGAGTTCACAGATGAATGGAATTAATTTTATCCTCACATATTGCAGTTTTAACGTAAATATTTGTTCCCATTTGTACAACATGTCCTTGAATACTGCTGAGGAAGTGACTATTTGAAAATGTGACTTTCACCTCTACTTTATCAGGATTTATAAGCAAATATTAGCACAGATATTAGTGCATGTCTGCAGTAAGTTAATTTTCGTAACCCATCATATTAGAAAGTTTAAGTGAATGAAACCTGTAAAAATTAGAAACTATTCCATAGTTTTATAATGTAAAAAATACCTTTAATATGTTATAAAAGATCGTCATGATATTTTTGGCCTGATCACTTTCAAAGAAACGAAAATCTTTGACTCTGAATAGACAATTGTATGGATCTGATTCATTAGAATGGGTAATTTAAAAAGAAAATACTGCTGCTATCTAAATCCTGGAGTCATAGATTAGTATGGGTTGGAACCTTTAAGGTTATTTAGTCCAACCCTCCTGCAATAAGCAGGGACATCTCCAACTAGATTGTGTTGTTCAGAGTCTTGTCCAACCTGACCATGAATCTTTCCAGATATTGTGAATCTACTACATCTCTGGGCAACCTGGTCTATGGTCCACCCCCACTGTAAAATATTTTCTTCTTACATCTAATTCAAATCTACCCTTTTTAAAATTTAAAATCATAGCTCAATATCCTGTCCCAACAGGGCCTGTTAAAAAGTCTGCCCACATCTTTATTATAAGCTCCATTTCAGTATTGAAAGACCAACAGACAACCTCAAAATAATGTGCAAATGAAATGAAGGGTACAGTCAGACTTCTAAATTATATTCAGTGTTTTATAGTCTTTTACAAGGTATTCCACAGTATTTTAGCATGAATAGGTGTTAAACAAATGTTTAACTTCCTCATCACAATAACAATAAAATTATGCTAAATTGTGACCATGATTCACTATGTGTTTTTTGAAAGGGGAATCAATCAGCCCAGCAAGCTGAATGTACCAACTGGTTTAGCAGCTACACATCCATGTGGCCAAGGCAATAATTGCAATATAAAATGAATGTCTAATAGAAAAAAATAGTCAATTTTTCAGTCTGCAGCTATAACATTTTTTTTTCCTCAATAAACAAAAAGAAAGAACAGGGTTTATATTCTGATGGACTGTTTCATAATTCTATTTTCAAATACCAGAGTTATTACAATGTATAAATAGCATTACAATGGATAGTACCTGGTTGACTTATGATTTTTTGGTTCAAAATTGATAAATCTATGTAATTTTGTGAGTGGGAAGGGGTCAAGCACAATATGCTCTGCTTAGGAGAGTAGGTGAAACCCTTACCTCTCCCTACAGGCTGCAAATAATACTGAGATAAACTGTAGTACTTGAACAGCTCACAGCTTCAAAGGTCAGAAAATTGGGGGCATTCTCTGCAAACTTCAGAATTTGTGTTCTACACTGTCAGACTGAGTCTGACCTTTAAAGGA
Organism: Certhia americana; assembly: GCA_018697195.1. NCBI lineage: Eukaryota > Metazoa > Chordata > Aves > Passeriformes > Certhiidae > Certhia > Certhia americana. The sequence goes on along the minus strand of CM031860.1, from coordinate 41,682,126 downwards.
CTGAAAGAGCCCAGTCTCTCAAAAATAGTGAGACTCCTGATGCCCAAACACCTTCAATCATTACTAGAGTTAATGGAGCAAATATTTGCTCATGAATGTAATCTACCACTGATTTAGGATTGCTTGTGCTATATCCTCTCAGATGAAAGTTAATCATATTATAGCAGACACATGTGAGTGGAATGAGAGTGAGCAGGTTCTAAAGGGTACATGTGAATATAGGAAAGTCAGAGGAGAACATGCAAAGATTTCTGTAAAGATATTTGATATGTGCTTTCACTGGATTTACCTCTCAAGTGATTTTTCCCCACGAGTGAAACTGATATTTGATCAGAACTTGTTCAAAGACTGTATTTGCTTTGCTTGTAATTCATACATTTATATGACAAGTTGCAATCTCTTTAGCTGTCTGTATAAATTCTATGGAGAACTTAACTCTGCATTATATACAACACAATAAAAAACCCCAAAGCATTGTAGGTATCAACTCGTTGGAGGTTAGTACACTGCCAGTCTGACTTCCTTGCGATCAGAACTAATGCATTTCAGAGACAATGCCTGTCAGATACACTTCTTTCTCTTTGGGATTTTCAGTTGCCCAGTCTCTTTGGATTACTCTTTAAATGGGATCAACACCATGTTTAGTGCAGGTTGGGAAAGAGTGACTTGCTGCCTAATTGCTGACTCCCATCACAATTTCGGATGAAGTTCCTTACATAGATATAGGAAAAAAAAACACAAGATCCATTATTGCTGTTTAACCTCCCTGTAGAACTTGTACATAGTAATTCTGTAAGAAGGACAAAGTTCACTTACAGCTAAAACATGAGGAATTGTGTACATAACAAGGTGTAACAAAAAGAATTTGATTTGATCAAACACCAGAAGGGAAAATCATCTTCTCTCACTTCACTGTTCAGTGATAAAGGGTAAGATAATGCTAAGATAATGTTATCACTAGCTTTAAATTTAAATTTAGATTTAAAGAATCACCTTGCATGTTGGAATCCTCATCAGATAAAGGCACATTTATTTGTTGAGGAATGTTGCTTTTGAAGTAAGGAGCAATATTGAATTATTTGCATTCAAACAGCAGAGCAATTTTCTGTCACATTAACATAACCTTTTTTGAAACAGAAAACAATAATAGTTCATTACTATACTGCAGCAGCTAGAGGAATTATGGCTCCCATTTTGTTACATACAGTAAGCAGTTAGGGATGGCTAATTTTTTCAGAAGGTAATTTAGGTTCTTGACTTTTTATTGATGCTCTGAAGTTAGAATATATCTTTCTTCAAAATAGGATTTCATTTTTGTGATCCTCTGAGCAGTGATAGCCTTTACATTTTCTAGACAAAATCATGACTATCCAATTTAATTTTTCCCTAGTTCTGTGAGAGGCTGAGATTTTGTAAAATGCATTTCTCTCACTGAAAACAATTGCTTTGTAAAAATGGTTTCCAGTGGGGATTCAGGAAGCTGATAAAACAAAATGGATTAGTAAATCAAAGGAAAATATGACTTGAAGTGAAAAGGATACAATTTTCTTCCTATTTAACACAGAAGTCACTGAAAAGGGGCACTTTCATGTTTAGGTAACATTTTGAATGTAAGACTAGTACTGTGATAGTTTCTTTACAGTAAAAGTGAAATAATTGAAGACATGAAGTATGCAAGCCTTAGTCTGGGGAAGGACAAAGGGGCTGAAAAGAGAAATCTACATTATGTGATTACGCACTGTCACAGCAACCATTCTGACTGGAAAGCAATACAGTCTAACGAATTAGGTCTGAGGCATGGAATAAGAAAACCTGTTTTCTATTCTTGGCACTGCTGATGACTAATGGAATGACCCTAGAGAGTCATTTCAAGACACCGTTTCTCTCTTTTCAGGACTGGATTTGAAGGTTCTGGGGAGGGATTGCCTTTTTTTTAACAGGGCCTGTATAGTGACAAACATCTGGGTCTTCTAAACTGTGATAACATGAATATTCTTAGAGAAATGCTTCACTTAAACTTGAGGTGACCTGAACCAGATATTTCTGGAGCATCAAAAACAGTATGAAAAAATCTCTTTCTTTGTTTCATTGTGTGATCTTATAAGATGTTATTCTTGACTTCATGTAGAGGAGCAGAAATCCAGTCTTTAAAATATCTCTGTAGAGGCTGCCTTCCAGTATTTCTCTGCAATTTTGCACTCCAGAGTATTTCAATCATCCAGACTTTTAAGTCTTTAATTACACATTGACATTGAAGTAAACTTTTGAACCTAAGAGAGATGTTTTAAAGAAATGGAAGTAACTTTAATATGCAATATTCCTGTGCTGAATTCTCAGCATTTTCATGATTTTTCAGATTATTAAACACTGACTTCAAAAACTATTTCTTCAAAGACTTGTCTGTCTTCAGAAATAATGAGAGGCATTTCTCACTTTAGAAACTTTTCCTGTCCAACTAAAAGCACACAAAAAATTTAAACTGAGTATAAGGGTTTGGCTGCCTGAAGTTTGCAAGAGTTATAACCATGACAGGAAAAAAGAGTTATCCTTATCTCATTTGATAGCGCTGCTATTGCTCTGTAAGTAGCTGGCAGAGTCTCTTGTAGTTGAATCCCCAAACAGAGGACAGGGAGAAAAAAAAGCCTTTAATCATCTTGAAGGTAAGCTTAGTCATACATAGCAGTGTATTCAGGGCAAGAGGACTATCATTACTAAAACCAGTTGTTTTTAAAGGTAAACAAATTAAATTTCTTTGAAGCCTATATATTTGCATCTTGTCAGTTTTGGGGGGGAAACTCCTAAAGTTGCTAGATTTCTGTTTTTCTAGACTTTAACAGTTACACAAGGCTATAAAATCTCACTAGAAGTGTATTAGCGATGTTCTCAAATCCTTGCAAAATTCAGATTTACTAAGCTTCTCTCTGAAATCTTTTGTTATTGCTCAGGAATCTGACAGTCCACAATCCTTACACAACCTTTGCAAGGCTCTTTGGGAACTTCCTAAGCGTCCTTTCCTACCTGCTGTCCATTAGACTAGGTAGCTCATGATGCCACATTTCTGCTGAGTCAAGAGTTCTATCAATGCATCTTTCCTTCGTCCTTAAAAATTTTCCTAATTTTTCTATATTCCATCTCTATCTGTGGTAATTTGTTGGGGATTTTCAGGTATTATGTGATTAAACTCACTGTTTTTAAGTAGTCAAACAACACTTCCTCTCTGTGCATCTCAAAATGACCATTTGAGAGACTAAAATAAAAGGACTCTACAGAAGTCCTTTATCATCTATCAGTTTTAAGAGTATGGTAACTAATAATGATGCCAGGCTTATCTAAACATATGGAAATGTGACAATATTTTCCCTGATGTTTTTCCAAATATATTTTCAAATATTTTCTTCATTTTTTAATCAATGGTAATATGTGCAATTGATGGTGATACATGTAGGAGCATCAACGAAATTTAAAGTATGATTCAAACTATCAGATACCTAATTTTATTTATGGTAAGATAAATTGTTGTTCTAGACTCCTACATTTGCTTCAATTTTAATAGAAATCCAAGAGATCCAGTGAAGTCCAGGCTTCATTTGTTTTGAATGGAATCCATACTTCTTGTATTATTCCCATCTTAGCCTGCTGTCCTAGGAGCCTATTAGAAGATGTTCACTGTTTCCTCAGTAGCAGTCTGGGATGTTTTGGCGCCTCCAGAACTTTCAGGGAGATCCACACAAATCAAGATCTCTCTAAATAAGATATTTCCAGAAGTATTGATTGTGCTGGTTTTAGCTGGGATTAGAGTTAAATTTCTTCACAGTGGCTGGTATTGGGCTGGGTTTTGTATTTGTACTGAACACAGGGTTGATAGTACTGGGAAGTTTTTGTTATTGCAGTACTTTCACAGAGCTGAGACCTTCTGTGCTTTTCATACTGCCACTCTGGTAGGGAAGTTAGGGTGTGTGGGAGGTTGGGAGGAGACACAGCTAGGGCAAGTGACCAAAGGGACATTCCAGACCATGTGGAATCATGCTCAGTGTTTAAAGTGGAGGAAAATGGAGGGAGTGGAGTGTTCAGAGTGATGGTGCTTGCCTTTCCAAGCCACGATCACTTGTGTTGGAGCCCTGCTCTCCTGGAGATGGCTGAACACCTGCATAGGGAACACTGAATTAATTCCTTATTTTGCTTTGCTTGCGTATGCAGCTTTTACTTTCCCTTATAAACTGTCTTTATTTCAACCCATGAGTTTTACAGCTTTTATCTTTCTGATTCTTCCCCTGATCCTGCTGGTGGGGGAATGAATAAGTGGCTTCATGGGGCTTGGTTTCTGGATGGAGTTAAACCACAGCATAATACATATCTATTATCCAGTAGAGTGAATTAAATTCATATTTTCCACCAGTAGACTTAAGAACCATCTTATACTTTGAATTCACCCCTGAGAAAACGTGTTTCTGTCTAAATGTTATTTCAAATATTAAGGCTGTAGTGCAAATATTTTTTATTCATAGTAATTTTAAGGGTGTTATCAAAAATATTAATTTAAAATTTTTTATTCAAGTATTTAATCTTTTTCACATGCACTGGAGCTTGGTTCCATCAATGCTTTAAATTAAAGGTTCTTCCAGACTGTCATGTTTTGCTTCAGAATAAAAATCTATATTTTTTCATCTATAGTAAACATCTCTAAATTTAGAGTGCCATGTTCTCAAAAACACTTTTAAACTGCAATCAAATCAAGTACAAAAGTCCTAATACAAATCATGCTTTTATTTGTTTCCTGTAACAAAAAAGTACAAAGACATCCCTTCTTTCCTTTCTCCCTCTCATATAATCAGCCATATATAAAACTGACAAGATTCTATGCTTTTAAGCTCATTTCTGTAGGTACTTAACGGCCTCTCCTTTTGGAGAAGAACATCTGTGGAGAGTAAGCAAATTTAGTAGTTCAGTCCTTCAAATGAAATAAAGCAGTTTTTTTCATGCAGAGGTTCAGAATATATGTCATTGCATGTTTTCCCAACTGGTGACCTATAAAGAAAAACCTTTGTTTTATAAGCAAGAATTGATTAACACAAATATCTTGATTTTCAAATGCATGCAGGTTAGAGAGATCTGAAACAAAAGCGAAGTTAGCTAATTGGCATTTGATGGTTTCTAAAACATTCCTAAACTTCTTGTCTATTTGCAATATTTTATTTGCCCAATGGTTTTTATTCTCTGATTTTGTGGCTGCATTTCAGTTTCATGAACCTTCATACACAGTTTTGACAGATATATCAGTACACTCATGATACAGCTTTGTGACATATAATTTTTCAAAATAGTTTTTTTTCCTACCTGAATAACTTATTATTCCCTTGAAAAATCTGTCCTGTGTAAATTAATGGTGTGTTATTAGAGAGCTAATGATGTTATGTTTTGGGTTAGAGTTTTGTTTTTTGTTTTGTGTTTGTCACACTGTGACCAAGACATTCTTTTTTTGCCTATGTTCTACCTATATTTTCACAAGAAGGCGTTTGACAGAACCATTTATAATAGTAGAAGAAGAACTAAACAAAACAGATGTACCTCTGCAGATCTGTGAACAACTCTTTTGTATCTCTAGTTCATCCACAATCTCAGAGAGATTGAAACAGACAGCACGTTCTTTCTGAGACAAATGTGTATTTTCTGCAAGTGAGACTTTCACTGTGAGCTCTGTATCATCAGCACTTTAGAGCTACATGGGAGAAGGAAATATAGAATTTTTGTCCAAATGTAATTTAATACCTCTAGCCATGAATTTCAAAAACTCTGCAGGTAAGTAGACTCATAAAGAACTCATGGAGCTGAAAAGTATCAGCTGCCTGGAGTCTTTGTGTCCTTGCAGAGTGCAGATATGGAGAGGCTGAGAGAAACAGTAAATATGTGTTTACAGGCAGGTAATTTAGTGTACCTAATTCCAGAAAAACCTGTGTCTCCATAGTTTTCTAGGTGTATACCTACCTGTTCTGTCCACTCTGACTTTGCAGAGATGGTTTTTATGTTTTCTATTGATACTTCTGACATTTACACTTTAGAGTTGGTTTTTATTTTATTTCTGAATTGCACCCATATTATCCTAAAGACTTCTCAAAACCTGTTCCTTTTATACTTTTGTTCTTGCTGAAAATTGGCTTAGTTTCTTAAACATAATATTAGGAACTCCACAACAGAAAATTATTTTAACTCTGATTGCTTCTATAGCTAATTTTGACTCTTTTCTAGCTACCTCATGTAATTCACTAATTTTTGATTAGACATTGCTCTTTCTGTGTTTCCTGTTAATCATGGCCCTTTCCTAGTACTAGTCCTCCAAAAGTATCTTACAATTCAAGCAAAATCATAGGTTCTTTGAATTAGCATGAAATATGCAGCTTTTAGTCACTGAAATGACACTGGAAGTGGGCTGGCTATGAGCACAGGGTAACTTACATGCAGTCCTGCCCCAAAACTTAAAAACATCTTACAGAAATCCTGGAATCCATGTTCCTTTTTTATTTGTACATCAAATTCAAGAAACAAACAAGAAAAAATGTCACCAAAAGCTCCATACTGCTGTCACTGATTCAGAAAGGAGAACTTATTTTTAAAATTGTTTCACACTGTATAAGATTTCACCATTCTCTCATGGATCAACAAACTTATTTTTCCTCTCACTTATCCTCTGTCGGATGAAGTAAAGTAATTACATTTGTCTAAAAGACTGCTTTCTGCATTTTTGGAATTATTTATTTGTAACTTGAAGCTACTTTACAGACTGATACTCACCATTGAGAGCCTGTTCACAGTTAATTACTCAGGCTATGAGTATGGCTTATTACTCTCCCACAATTATCTATATATTCTATTATCTATATATATCTAAATCATTTATTTTGAAATACTTTATAAAGCTGAGATTCAGTTTGCCTTCTTTTCTGTCTTGCTTCTGAGAGATTGTTGTGTTGTCCCAGAAGGAAAAAAAGAATTAGTGGAGGCAGTTAAGCTTGGCCAGTTCTTTTCTGGGACTAACACATTTGGGACAGGTTATTACTCCTTGAGCTTGTTTGCCTCGAGAAGTCTGCTCATGGCAGAACTCCAGCTCTGCTCTTCCATTTGGGGCCAACAGACTAAGGGAAGAGCAGAGGGCCCTCTGCTGTGATGGGTACTAAATCTCTGCCCCCAAATGCTTTGGAGAACTTTTAAGGGTTACTAGCTACAGACTCATCTATATATTTATATACATTTATATATATTTATGTTGGTTTAAGTGGGTCCATATGGGAATCAGAAATTCTGAGAAATATTTCTTTGCTTGTTTAAGGGATGAAAAACCTTTGACAAACAATGTTTTTAACCTTTGACCATGGAAAAGGGCTTTTTAGGCTCAAGATTGTAGCAGAGCTTTCAAGAATGTGTATTTGATAATAGCATAGTGTGTAGTTTATCACAGGGTGAGAATTTTAGATTTATGGGGTTTATAGAATGGTAAGCAGGGAAGACAAGATGGAGGAACCTCATGGTTTCTAGGCTTCTTCCTTCTTCATCTGCTCCATCTTCTGCAGTGATGGTGGCACTTCTAATTGGTTTAGCATAGAGACTGACTTTCTAACAAAGGTGTTATGCATTGGAGACTTTGTAAATACTGTTTACGTGGGTTCTAGTATAAAAAGTACACATCGCCCTGAAGGCAGGGAGTGTACCTGGGACTGACCTGCAGAGCAGAATTCTGCTGGTCAGGAAAAAGAATGTTATAGATAAGAAAGAATAAACAATCATGAAAAAACCAGAAGAGATGTCTCACAACCAGTTCTTCAATCTCCAGCTGGGAAAAAAGAATTTTACATTCTCGAATTTCTCAGTGCACTGTGAAAAAAAACAATCAAAAAATATTTTTATAAATCAGAGAGGTCCAACTGTATCTGATTTGTTTGACTCTGTGGTTATATGCCAGAGGGTTCAGCTGCAGCTGTGAGGTCCTTGTGATTACTGGTGGACTGGGAAGAAGTGGGAAAGTCTGAGTCCTTCTGCCCAGCTTAACTCTGCCCCACAAGGACCACAGGAAGCACAGTGAGCTGGGAGGGGGAATGCTCCATCTCACCCAGACCTGCAGCCAGGGCAAGGTGGTGTGACAGACAGAGTTTTGATGTACAAAGAAATTATCTGGATGATTAAATGTAAATAGAAGTTGTAAGAAATACATCAGGGATTTCGCTAGATCAATTTGTCCTAAAGTTGCTTTTCAGAAATTGCTTGCAAGAGTTATTTATTTGCAAACAGTACATGCTTGTGTATTTGAACCTGATATGTGAAACCATATACCAGTTTACTCCTTGCTAAATTAATAATACTGTTTGTGGTTTTTTTATTAACAAGAAGAGTGTGTTCTGATCCAAGATATTGTCCCTTAGATAAAGCTAGAAACTTGAGCTAAAATGAGTAAAATAATAATCTGTGGTCTTAATAAAACCTTCTATTCCATCTAAGTACAGCATTTATCAAATTGATAATTCTATTTTGCTAGTTTGAAGTGAGAAAAAATTAATTAACAAGCAGCCTGGTTAATTAATAACATTAGTTTCCCATTCAGGAACTGCAAAATTAAATCAAATGAAGCATCCTCTTTTCTCTACCCTAACCCCAATGATGGAGAAACACTCAACTGTATTTTCTCCATGGCTGTGTAAAACCACCTTTTTCTGGACATTTCTTTTTTATCCAGTCCATTCCATTATTTATTTCAAGTTACACAGCTGACCATTTTAAGGCTGATGGATGTGCTGATCTTGGTCTACATCAAACCCTCCCTGGGCTTCACTGCCTTCCTCTTGTTTCGCTTGATTGAACTAAACATAGGTGTGTTGGTTTCAATACTTATAGGAGTTTTTTACAGACTACAGAATAAATTTCTGTGTTGGGTAATATGGTTTATTCATAGATATTTAAAAAAGACCTGAACAGGGAAAGACATGGATTATTCATGGGCTTTTTAAAAGAACTGAAGAGGGGAAGGAGTCAAACATTGAAGAAAAAATGCTGAGATGCAGCTGTTTAAATACTTGACATTGATGAAAAAAATTATCACACACTAGTGCAAAAGTACAAAAAAAATGGATATTATATGTAACATTCACTTTAATTTATAATTCAGAAAAGAAAACCATTTCTTCAGAATATACACCATGTTTAACTTTAGCATATATTGCAATGTATAATCCTATTTTCCTGTGATTGTAGACAGAAAACCTTGGTAAAATATAGCTGCAGTGTCAGTCTTTTCCATGACAATTTCTGTCCTGAAGAAAATAAGGCATGTGAGTGACATATATGCTCTAGTAAGTTAGACATGGCAAGGAATCACAAGCATACAAAGAAAAAGCTGAAGGATTTACTTTGTCTTTCAAACTGAGAAGTCTATTGCATGTCCTTTTTTTTATAAACAATGATTGGTCTGCCACCTGATCCACAATCCTCTAAATCAGCTGGGTACCTTAGGTAAAATATCAAGCCCAAGTGTTGTTACCAATACTGCCTGAGTTAATCTCATACAAATGGTGATGCACAGGAATGGCCAATTTAATAAAGTATGTATAGTAAAGTATCATTACAATTCAACTAATGTTCTTGTCTGGAACTAAAAAGAGAATTTGACACAATATTTAAATGGAGTCACTATCAATAACCTTGCAAATGTGCAGGAAACCCTCAAGATTTCAATGTCCTTATTCCACTAGAAAATTTGAACTAATAGTTAATAGCCCAAGAGATTATATAGGAAGTATTTTATCTCTTAACCTATTTGGATTATTCATTATTTACTCTCTGTCAGTATTTGTGGGCTTATACCATGTCTGCATACTAGATAAACTAACTTGCTCTTAAGTTCTGTGACAACAGGGTTTGTATAATACATTGGGAAATGTAGTTCACCTTCTCAGTGATATAACCTGAAACTCCTTGGATTTTTTCCTTCTAAAATCTCCTCCTTAGCCCTTGTTGGAATTTAGAAAAATTTTCTTTATGTCTTTTAAAGATGGATCTCCTCTGGTTCCTTGCCAAGAGCTGTAGTATCACTTATTTCACTGTGGTTTTTCCCTTTATTTTGTTGAACCTCAAAAATGTACACTGGTGGGTGGCCCTCCATGGCATATAGTGTATATATGGGATAGAAGCATTTGAGGTAATAATTTTGGGGTTTCATTTAGGCACTGGGATCCGCACAGATTTGTAACACTGCTGGTAAAGTTTTACCTTTCTGCAATTGTAATGCCTCCTTTGACACTGAGATCTCTCATTACACTGAGATTTCCATTATTTTGGTCTTATACAAACACACAGCAAAATCTGTTTTTTCTTGTATCCTGTTCTTCTCCTTCATGCATTCACATGCCTGTTTACTGCCAGCAAAAATCAGAGTTCTGCAGTACAGAGAGTGTATTATGTTTTCTTTCTGTTCTGCATTCTGCCTTCCACTGACCAAGGTAGAAACTCTTTTCTTTTTCTCTCCACCATTTCTTTCTTTCTTCCCACCATTCTTACTTCCCTTTCCTCTCCTTCTCTTCCTTCCCTTCATTCACCCAGCTTTACAGTTATTTGAAAATAACTGTTAATCTTAGTGTGTGACTTTTCACTCTCCCTTTGCACATGTGTATATATCTAAGTAGAAAAAAAAAATACAGAAATTTTTTTCTCAAGAGTCTGTATAACCCTATTTGGAATAGTTGCATTAGAAATTTTATTTTTTTCTCTTGTTTTGAGTGTATTAATCAAGAGTTCAAGTCAGTTACACTTGCAATTTGACACTTGGAGATCAAGGGTTACCTAAAGCTTGGCAAATGTCTGTTCACAGTAGCATTTATAAGAAATTGCTTGCTTTCTGTTGTGACAATTTTTTTGCCTGCAGCATGTATCTGGGGCAGCAATAAGTCTAGAAGACAAGCAGAAAGATCTTTTAAAAATTATTTTATAAGTAGTGTAACTGTGGCTCTACAAAACTGTTAGAAATTTAACAGCTTTATTAGGACAGTATTTGGACAGGGCAATGGAGATTTTACAGCATTTTGGAAGAATAAAAGTAAAAGATATTCAAAGGTCATGCTCTCAAACACACTTATCTCAGTTTCCTCAGTATTCTCTAGTGCTTTCAGCTTATTGTGAAGCATAACCAGGGAAAGCCTGGTCATGCTACAATGAAAACTCACTCTTCACAGTTATGTTGTGACTTCCGTTGGTGACTTCTTTCTCAGGACTTCACAATTTGACTTGATAGGGAGGATGACAAAATATTTCAGTGGGAGGTTTTCAGAGAGAAAAAAAAACCTGTCACACATATATTTCGTTGATGCTTTTAGTTGCCTTTTCTTCTAAAAAAATAGTTTACATGCACAAATTGCACACATACATATATGTGCTTTTTCTATATAAAGAGCAAAATACATTTTGAAGAGCACACCAGATTTAACAGCTATCAAACTTTAACATTGTTTGTAATCATATAAAGCCAATCACAATTAGCTGCGTGTCCATCAGGTTTACAAGTGAATTTTTGTACTTGCCTATCTTGCAGCATTGTACAAATTCCTTGCCATTCCTGCAGTGCTCTGGGACTGAGGGAGGGTGTACAGCAAGAGAATGTAGATCTGATTCCTTGTACCTTCCCTGGACATTCCCTGGACCCCAGCAGCTTACTTGTAGAGAACCAGGAACCTCTAAACACTGAAGCACGGTCACTACTTGCACCATGTAGTAAAATGGCATGAGCCAAAAGAATTCACATTGCATGTGTTTAATTTGCTTTTTTTTTTTTTTCCTTTTTATTTCTATTTTTATGATAGTTAGGATTATTTTTGACCTCAAAAATAAATGACTTTGGAAAATTTTTAATTCTTCCTCTGTTTTCTAATATTTTTGGAAAATGTTTAATTCTTCCTCTGTTCTCTAATATTTTCTTTTTAATATGTGAGAAGCCAGTACATGCTAAAGAACACGCAAGGAAGAACTGGTGCCTTAAAGATCTAGAAAGAAAATAACTTTCAAGATAATATTAATATAGGAAGTAATATAAAAGCCAGTCTTTAACTGGAGATCTCCAGGGGCAAGTATAGAAAAATGCTCACCCCACACAACATGAATACAGTTTTATAAGTTGAGCAAATTAGGGTAATTGACAAGACTCCCCAGTTAGAAGCACAGGTCATGAAGTAATTTCCCCCCTTGATTCAACCCGCTTCTGGACACCCCTTGTGCTAGTTGTTTATGAGAAACTGTCTTGGGAGGGTAGCTCTTCCTTGGTTCCCAAAAAAACAAGATTAGAATTGTAACCTTTGGAATGTGGTCTGTCTTTCTGCCTATCAGGGTAGGAAAAAAACTGGTGGTAGCTAGGAACCATATATAACTATACAGCTATAGCCTACAGAACTACAAATATATGAAGAATATATAAAAGCAAAAATATTTTTGGCATCACTATCACAGGAATAAACGCACTCCCTCAAGCCTTTGTAGTGAGAAGCTGTAAGTCTAAAGCTGCTCAGTTAAAGTACACTGGTGTTCAGACTGTTGGGGGGGCATATTAGTGCAGGTGAGTAAGCTTTGTTTATAGCTTGTTACTCTTTACCACAAATAATTATTACAATTTTAATTTAGGTTTAATTTTATTAATGCATATTTATTACTCTTTTAACACAAATTTTATAATTAAACTCACAAAGTTTGTGTTAAAAGAGACTAGTAATTTGTTGTGCTTTTTTTTCTAGTCTCTGGTGCATGATTAAAAACATTTGTCTACCTCATAATGCAATTAAATTGGTCTCAAAAATTGAAAAAAAGAAAAGAAGAAATGTCAGTGATTGCAAGCATCTTCAAAATACGAGCTGGTAAAACATGAAATATTATTCAGTATTTCCTTTTCATGGTTGTTATCAGCTGTAATACTGACTTGTGTAGCCTACCATGTCAGGAGTAACTTAAAAGCCTTTTGCAATTATGAATCATCTTTCCTTAAATGGGCCAGACCATCTCCTGTTCAAAGCAACATCTGACTGACATCCTTGTTGGTCATCTGGAAGACAGCTGCCAGCCAGCATCATCATCCCACGGGAGCATCTCTTCTCTGCTGCAGGGAGCGATAGTAACACTGACAGGACAGAGAGCACAATCTGTACCTCTTTCTGTGTTTTTTAGTATCTTTCATGATTTAAAATTGATCAGTACATGTGATAATTTTCATTTCACATGTTATTTGTTCATACACATTTTGTTAAGCAATGAAACATGTAAAAGACCTTGAATTAAAATCTGTGCCTTATTCTATTGCTCTGATATAGCCTGAGTAATTTCCAGTTACACTGGTTTAATGGTACCTTCACAAATGAAGTGATGCAAATCAGGTATTTTAAAGGAAAGAAGTACAACGCTCCCTCCCTAATAGTTTATGTAAGTGCTGGTAAACCTCTGAAAATTAATTAAAAGTCAGAGTAGCGCTTTTTGGTATGGTAAATTACTTGCAAAATAGCTGTGGGTCTCAGTACACCTCATTGGTGTCTTAATTTTTTAATAAATCTTGAATATATTCATATAAGTAGCTTTATGAAGATTTTCAGCTAAGGTTGTCACTGGCAAAATTACTGCACCTCCAACTTTACTTGGTCCAAAAGAAAAAAAACCATCTTTTTGGGGTCTTCCAGTAAGAACAGAGCTGCGACACAGGGATTTATCTGAGAAAGATTTGATAACTATACCTTCAGGACATTTCTTTTCACAATACAGAATGTAGCTAAAGTTGATTGCTCAGTGAGGTTGAACTCAGTTGACAGATAAGCTGGCCAGAGGTAAAGTTAATTGTTTAAAAATTGGTCCATGTAATGCAATTTCTGCACACAAAATATGTCAATGAAAAAAAAAAAAAGAGAAAAAAAAAAAAGAAGTTGAATCTTCCAGGATTGTAGAGTTTTCACCAGTGACTCTAATACAACTCAAAATAGTTAAAAAAAGTTCTACTATGCAAGAATGTGATGGTGTTTTATGTAATAGCTTAGACCTCGGTGCACTTCCTGTGTCTATTTTGGATCAAAAAGGAAATGGAAATTAAGTAGGAAGAGGAAAGAGAAAGGGAGAAAAAACAAGCAGGAAGAAAACAGAAAAAAATGAGACAATTATCATGAGGGGTCAGTGTACAGCAAATTCACATATGTATATGTATTTAAATCTCTTCAGTTTTTAACATTATTTTCTACAGAGCTAAGCATACACATTTGAAATAGGAATGTACAGTATTTTTTAACAGATTTCAACAGGAAAATTTTAGTCTGATAGTACTACTGTTTCCCACAATCGTGTGCACTTGAAGCCAAACCATTTGCTGCCCCTATGAGCTAACATCCTGCTGGCCACCTTGTTTCTAGATGGCTTCTGAGAAACAGCTCAGAGCCAAAGGAACCCAGCAAATGCAATTCTAAATGAAAAATAGTTGAGTAAACTAATTCAGCCAAAGACATGCCAATATTTCTTCTGGTTTTAAAGTTTATGAAAACTAAACCCTCCGTGTGCTGATTGTGAGCTGCATGCCCTGGAATGAATGAAAGCCATCTGCCCCCTTGACTGCTTCAACAGGCTGAGCTCAAGAGGCAATAGGTTGAGGGCAGTGATGATTAGATCACAACAAGACACTGCATCCAGGGCTGTGTTTCACAATGCAAGGCAGAAGTAGCTAAAGTGGAGCAAACTCAACAGAGGCTCACAGGAACATGGGACTTGTTAGGATGAGTTGAGGGCCTGAACTTATCAGAGTTCAGCCTGCAGAGATTGCTTTAAGGACACCCAACAGCCTCCTCCCATAACTATGGTGATGTGATAAGGATGATAGAGCCAGACTTCTCATAATGGTGCATAGCAGGAGAATGAAACTAGGATCCAGAATGAATGTGAAGAAAAGCTTTTACTCCATGAGGACAGTTCAGCAGAGAAGCATGCTGTCTGGGGTAGTTAAGCAGTCTCCATCCTTGGAGATCAGTAAGACCCAACTAGATCAAGCCCTGAGCCACTTTACCTGACATCAAAACTCTTCCCATCTTGAGCAGAAGGCTGTGCTAGACATCCCCTATGGTCCCCCTTCTCATTATTTTTTTAAAACTTACCTGTTTATTTTAAATGGAAATCCAAGGACGTCTTGGAAGCTTTAAAGACCACTGGGCCCTGTGTTCATTAATGGTGGTGTTCACTGGAAGCTCTCTGAGATCCCCTATGTAAAGTGATAGCTTAAGACTTTCTAACAGCTTGAAAGATACATGGGTTTTTTTATCTCTGACTTCTTAAGGCACACAAAACTGAAAATAGTCTGTACCTCTAAAGAGATATGAAGTTGACTTGGAAGTAAATACATCACACACAGCAGTTTAGGCTTTGGTCTGAAAACTGAGCTTGAAGCAAATATATGAATTTCTGAAATGGATACTGTTGGTATTTGTAGAATTTTATATGAGGGCGTGGTTCCTGGCAGATAGTCTATCAGAATATCTCCCAGCTCTTTAATCTTAAAGCATGAAACTGATCGTAGAGCATGAAAAACAGCTGCCTTCTTCTAAATTACATTGTATGTCTAAGAGGAACAGTGAAGAGAGCTTTCAAGATTTTTTTTTTTTTTTAACATGCATCAGTCCCCAAGATGGAGCCACACTTAAAAACATGGCTCTTTGAAAACTGTTGAAATTGAGTACTTAATTATACCTCTGGAACTTTTTCTTGCAGAGATGAAAAGTTGTACGTTATTTGCACTCCAGTGATTTTTTTATAGCTGTTCATATAAAGCTACTAAGGTCTTGATTTAGAAATCATCAGCACAAACATGTTTCTAGGCTAATTCAATTGGCTGCAATTGCCATTATTTCCTATGTGCTGAATCCATAGAGAGTGTTCAGCCTAAACAATGAAAAAGCAATTACTAAAGAAAGTGTTAGTCAGCAAGGAAATTAATTTGTTTAAGAAAACTAAGATTTAGAGGCACTGGAGTCAAACTTGCTGTTTATTATCCTTGTGTTTCAATTATCTGGCTGTAAATTGAGGGTCATAGCAATAGCTGCTTTTCTGTATATTCAGTCTTTAGTCTGACAAGTTTGTCATCTAAATAACAAAGTTAAAGAGCCCTTAGACATATGCATGTACAAGATATGTGACGAAATGCTATTGCTGGATTGGTAGATTATACTGTGATCATCAATGCAAGTAATCAAATAACATCTGAGTTGAACACTACCATCTAATTCTGCAGCTGGGCTTATTTCTCATAATTGTTTAATATCACATAGACATGCAGCCCACTGGGAGTATGTTTGGAGGTTCAATCTTTAAAACTGCTGCAGTCATGAAAAATTTCACATTGAGCAATTTTCTCACTTGCTAGCTGAATGAAACTACTTTTGCATAGTTGCAGTAATTAAAGAGAATGAAGATATTTCTGTTGAGGAGTTTGAATAATAAGGTTATTTCCTAACTGATATATTTAAATTCACGAAGATTTAAAAATTCAGCTACCTGTGTACATATGAAGAGCATATAAACTCAGTAGATGAGCATTTCATTATCATCTTCTTGAAGTAAGTATTTATAAATTGTTAACTGGTTTATTACAGTTTCTTAGAGAAAGAATTTTGAATACTCCAGTACAATTTTTTTATATTAGCTACTTGTCACCAGCAGCCCAGGATTAGACATGCAGATTGAATTTTCAATTAAAATTATTCTGTCTTTCAGAAACATACTTGTCTGCAGTCAAAAACTATGAACACAAAAGTTTCTCAACAGTCAGTGATTTTCAACATCAAATCCATCTTTTCATATAGCTGAAATGAACAGAATTATACCCATGATTATCAAAAAGGCAGTGAAATTTTAAATCCTTTAATTTGATTCTGAGCTCAGGATAAAAATAGTATTAATAAAAGTTATTTCCTTTACACCTATCAATTTACTCTTATTTGTGTGCAGAGGAAAAAAAAAGCTTGTATTTTAAAAGGAATTTGATGCTAACACAAAGATTTAAATAACAGTCTTGGAGGCTGAACTCTTACATAGCCATAGAGAATGAGCAATAGCTGCATAAAACTTGCAATACTCCCTTCCCAGGATACTGTTGGCACTCATCCAACAAAAGGGAAATCAGTTTTCAAAGCCTATGATCAGAAGGTGTTTGATATAAGATACAGTTATCTGAAAGGAAGCCTGGTTATGTGTTCCATTTTGGACATAAGACACTGCTTCTGACAGCCTTTGAGGTTGTGCACAGTCCCAAGGAAGGAGAAGGAGATAAATAAATATCTTCACGCTATACCTTTTCTCCCTGTACCCATATCAGGTGTTGGTCAGGTCTTAAGGACAAGCGCATGCAAAACAATTTCTTCTTATGTTGCATTTCAGTATCTTAAAATTCATAAACAAATGTTACATAAATGCTAGTCTCTGAAGAGCATCTCACATACTGTGCATATTAAGAAACATGAAAACAAAGGCAAAGATTGATACAGAGACTAGACTATTTTGAAAATTTTAAAAAAATATGGGCTTTTTTCTTTGTAAAGCAAGAAAGGATAGCTGAAAATATTCAAAAAGTATTATCTCTGAGATGACTCTAGATGTGAGTGATTTCTGTTCAGAGGCTATGACTGATTTAGAACAGATGTACCTTCTCAACATCTGAGCCATTATTCTGGGACTAATTGTGTGTGTACCTATAACTACATGAAAAACCTATGCAATATAAATCGATCAGAAGACATCTTAAACATCTTACCCACCCTTTGTATACTAATTTAGCTTATATGTATTCTAAAAATAGTTCATGTAACATTTTTTTTCCAGACAGGATCAAAATGTCAAATCTAGGAACAATTTTAGTACAGATACTATTGTGTCTCTTAAATTAAAATAATGCAAAGGTCTCAGAATAAATTAGCACAGTTGCCATGGAAACATAGTGGGCAAGAAATATTTATAGTTGCTGCAAGCAATAATTTTGCAGTTTAATACTTTAAAATGTCAAGCAACACATAATCTCTAAAACAATTTTTTGTGTAATTTTGTTTATTCACAAATTTCTGTTAAGATATATTTTCACTTTTTACCTCCAGAAAAAAATAAAATCATAAACCAGTACAAAAAATTGAACTCCAATATATACTGTGATTGGCAAAAAGCATTTTTCAGCTGTAAAGACAAATAATACCTTGTTTTCAGCTGTAAAGACAAATAATACCTTGTCAGACTTAGGTGTGCTATTTTATGTAAGGGTTCATTAGAGTCAACAACTGGAGATTTTTCAAAGCTAATTAAGTTTAGAATCTTTTTAAAGTCTCTAAGCTCTAGCACTAATTTCAAGTACAAAAAATGAACATGCCTTATTCATAAATGCAAGAGAGCAAGTATCTGATATTCTTATTAAAACAATGCTTAATCCCAGTTTGTTAATTGGAATAGTATTTTATAAGAAAATACAGAGAAACACTGTGTTCATGTAGGTGTATATTGGTTAGTAGAATTCTGATAGACTTCCTTATACATCCTATGTCAAATTCTCAGCTAAACCTGGTACTCTTCCCAGGAAAACAGCAAAATTACCTTTATTATATTGGTATGTTGGTATAAATGTTGAATTTCATAACAAGGATGGATAAGGTCTTCCTTTGTCATTGTGACTACCTATCCCCACAGCATTTGAAAATGTTTTTTTACAGTTCTGCATTCTCTTAACAGCTATGTAGAAAGGACTCTGCATAGTAAAAAGAAGTGTGCTTGTTTGTGATGCACAAACACATGGAAGGGAAAAAATGAGCGTTGAGGAAGGAGGAGGTGGCACAGTTCTGTGCTCAAGTGTCCTTAAAAGATGTTCTTAGAAGACGCTAGGAACAGAATCAGTCTTGAGATCTAAGCATGAATAGCAATGCTTCTGGCATTCATCCCCCAGATCTGTCTCACAAATACTTTGTGACATGCTGTACCCATCCCTGGTGGAATGCTCCCTCTTCTCATCAAATGTAGCTTTATTTGATTATAAGTATTTTGGAAGACTGGAAGAAAACATCAGTGTCCTCAGCTATCCAGGTTTCAGAAAGTGTGTGCTGCTCTAAGCCTCAGGAACAGAGATGGGCACTATGACAGCTGGTATTTAAGACTTGATGGACCTGAAAATTTGGATGAAGGTGCAGCTGGTAGCCGCCTAAACAATGTAAAGAAGATGGCTCTCTCCTTCCCTTCTCACTACTGGGATTCAGAAATATTCTCACATAGTTGGAAGTAACATGGATAGATGCAAAAAATTAAAATATTATTAAAAGTAAAAATTCAGATCCTTACTTATATACCACATCAGGACAGTCTATTATGTGGGAATGTTTTAAACTCAGACTTATTTAAACATCCGGGGAGCTGCTCTACAAGTTCTGCACATCTCTAAAAATTATCACCTTTGCACAAATAGAGTTATCTCTAAGGAAATCAGGGGGTCGAGAAGATAGAGAAGAAAACCTACAAAATAAACCCAAATATTTTTGACTGAATTCTTTGAATGAGAAATATTCCCTTTAAAAGCTAGAGAGATTCTTCCTGTATTGTTCTGCTATCTGAATAATGTGCAAGAGCAGAATTAGTTTCACTTGTCATAAATTTTGTGAAAGAACAGAAATAATCCAGGCTTTCACATCATTTTCAGAATTTTACACTTCAGGAACTGCAAAATGCTGTCAATGGTAACAGCAAATAAGTTCTTAGCAAGGCAGTGTTTTATACATTATTATTGAATAGACCCATATGCATTTAATTAAGGCCACATCCTCTAAAAGTTCATCTTCTATTTCACACTCACAGCAGATCCTGAAGTATTAAGAACGTTATTCAGTAACAAAGGCAAAACTCATGGAACAACAGGAAGAAGGGCTCAGATTTTCTCATTTTAGAAAAACCTCAGAGGTCTGAGGCCTATGATTTGCTAACACACCCAGCACTTTTGCTTTGTTTACACACCCAACACTTTTTGCTCTGTCTGCTCTGTTTACCAAATTGGAAATGATAATTTCATGATTTATATAACATTCAGTGAGAAAAATAAAGATGATATTTCGGCTTGCATACTGAAAGTGACATTTCTAGGTGCTAAGTTTGTAATTAACAGGAAGGCTTTATGCGAAATAAAATTGATTTCTTGATGATTAACTCTGTGCAGAAGATGTTTCCTTATTTTTTTCTTATTTCTCATCTCAAAAATTGTTGTTCTGTTCTTTTGTTTCCCTATTAGAGAATCACTCGTCTCTTTATATTTGAATATGTGTCTGCAGGACAACTTGTTTTGCTTTTTCTGTTTAAATAACATAGTTAACTGAAGTTTCTTGAATTAAACAGATCTTGTCAGCATTTTGCTAGATTGTTAAATTCTTTGGTTTTATCATAATGAAACACATTTGAATTTTAATTTTCACTGCTATATATCATATTTTTAAAGAATTATTTTGGGGGTTTTTTTGGGTGGTTTTTTTTTTTTTTTTTTTTTTTTTTTGTTTTGTTTTAATGGATAAAATTATTTTTAATAATGTGTGTGTAATAGATATCTTAATGTGCTACATGTCAGCACGATATTTAAGGTATAACAGCATCACTGGTTATCCAGTGAACTGGGACATTTTTTATTGCAGCAGTAAAGTGAGAAATAATAATGTGTATTCAAGGAACATCAAAGACATTTTCAAAAAATAAATTGCATATTAAGTAATGTACTGTGAAGTGAAGGATAGAAGAGAAAGTGTGTAGCACTTCTGATCTTCCAAAGAATTTGGATTAGGAAACACTGTCTCATATTTGCATGTCAGCCTCCAGCAGGATGCAGGTTGACCTGAGGTTGACTCCAGAGTCACAAGCTAAGAGGAACGGTTATGCAACAGAGAGTGGCTAAAATTAACCATGCAAAACCCCAGAAGACTGGGGTGAGGGTACCCAGAAACCATGTAACTGCAAGGAATAATGTTTGCTTCTTTCACTCAAAGAAAAGACTTGCATTATTTCAGTGTCCATCTTTATTGAGCTAACAGACTATTTTGTTTCAATTTCTAGGCATAATTTTCTATTTGCTAGCTCATTTATTGCAAAATACAATACTCTTCATGTTAGATGGAAGCTGTTTAGTGAATGCCCAGGAGCCATGCATCAATATGAAGGGGTGGGGGGGGAGTAATGAAAATACACAAAAAATATAGACCACCTTTTTCTTTGAAAGCTTCAACTTTTATTATTATCTCTATTCTTCTCTATTATTTCTTCAGTGACAGAAGTAGAATTCTTCTATAAGAGAGAATACACAGAAACTGATGGCCAGACACAGATGGGGAGATGATCTGACCCTTACTTTCACATTTTTGCTCCTTCTGTTGTCTACTGCAAAATTCCCTTCAGGCCAAGTAGGAGAGAGTTATTGCACCACTTAAGAAGGAGGAGTTACTCCGCATGAAAATCATCTGTAACACAAGTCACACTTATCAATGCAAGTTGTTATCTTTTGCACACTTCCCTGCACCAACGACCAGAGAGACCAACAAAAATAAAGTTTAAAATAGTTCACAGCTAGCACAGGTCTCAACTGACAAAATCTGCTATTTAGAAAGATGGGGCCTTCAAGTAAGGTGATGCAGAACTCTACAACACTGTACAGCAAAGCCCCTTAATGGAGCACAGGAGGCAGAAACTGCAACTACAAATAGTCTATCCCCAACTCCCTCATCTGTGGAAACCTTACTGCAGTAAAATTAGTGCTGATACTTCACTGCAGTATACAGCTACTCTGTTGGGTTTGCTTGTCTCCAGAACTCAGGTTGCAAGTGACTCAGCTTTAGAAAAATAAACTTTTTTTTTTTGTCTTTGCAATACTTTCATTTGTTTTGAATGTTCTTATGGGTTGTTGTTGACTCTGATTATGAGAAAGCACAGATATTTCCAAAAGATTTTAGCTTTTTGTTTTTCTTTTCCAGCCAAAGAATTGCTGTTTTCAGGGTCACAAACAAGCCTTTCAAACAGTACTAAAAACTATGGAGAGAAGGAAGCAATCCTAAAATGGAAAGCTTGATTATTCCCAATTCAAATGTTTAACTGTATTTCTGGTTTTGGTTTTTGTTTTTATGTTTGGTTTTGTGCGGGGGGTGATGTTTGGTTTTGGTTTTGTAGGTTTTTAAAATTTCACTTCTTTCTAAGAAGTCTAAAATAATTGTAAGGGTCATATGAACACTTTAAAATCCTATATCTATAGTCAGATTTTCAAATCTGTAATTTTGATAAAAAAACTTCCTGGAAAATGAATATGATACAGGGATATTAGTAAGCTGAAATTCATAAAATTCTTGTCAGCAAAACACTTGAGGCTTGTGAATTATTAATTTACAGAAGTACTGACAGCATATTAATGTTTTGTATATAATACAGAGCACATCTAAAACTCAAGGAATATGCAGATTATAAATGCAGATGAGAAAGGTTTCAGTGGCATAATCTAAAATACAATTAGAAAATAGGGTTCAATATAAGCATATAAAGAATTTGAGCATATTTTTTCCTTTTCCCTGAATAATGACTCTACAGCTAAAACTTCCCAGGCTCTCAATTTTAAGCTTCCAAGCGTAGCTCAGTAAGAAACAGAAGACTAGTTCAAATGAAATCATGACCAGTTTTTATACTGCAAGATAACAGATGGTATGGACTTTTTGTTCTAGGTCAATAGCAGACTTATTATACAGCTGTCTGTCTGGAAGTGCTAACTATAATATCATAGATAAGAAAGAAAGCTATTGAGGCCACAATAACACAGTAGCATGCTCAGAAGTGTCACCTGTAAAGGGAAAACACCAAGAGCTTACTTTTATTGACTGAGATTCCTATGTCAGTTCTAGAGATAATAAATAGGACTCCACAAAAATTTTCAGGAAGGAAAACTCTGAGTTGAAGAGTCTTTAGAGATGGATTTTGTACAAAACTCTATAATTCACGCCATCTTTTTTCTTCCTGTTATTGTCCTTGCTTGGGACATCAAAATGAATACACATTGGCATTTATGAAAATTATTAGGTAACAATAATGGCATAACATGACATGAGTCTATTGTAATGACAGCCTGAACACAGGGAGGCAGGAAGCCCCTCCCAACCAAGTGTCTCTACAGATATGCATGCACTCAAGCCAGGGACTTTTCCTTATCTAGTAAAAGGCTGACTTTTATGTTCAATTCAAACTATGAAATCTAAAAGGTGGAAAATGAAGCAGCATATTTTTAAATTTTTTTTTATCCTTAATGCATATTTATGTCAAAAGAAATGTCTGCATATACCACAGCAAATCCTACGCACATTCCTGTTTAAAAAACGAAAGTCTCACTGAAGCATGTCATTAAAGATTAATATTAAATAGAAATTATTAGTAAACATTTTAATTTCTTGTTCCCTTTAGGAAAACAGTCACAGACTTCTTCAAAGATAAATGTTCTAGCTTCTTATGTTCTTTGTGTATTTTCTTGTTTTTGTGATTATAAAATACTGGTAAAGGTTTTTTTTTGTTTGTTTGTTTTGTTTTTTTTTTTTTTTAATCTAGGTATAATGCTGTAGTGCTGAAATATACAGACAGCTTCTGAAAAATTTTACTTTCCAAAAAAAAAAACAACTATTCTTTGAGCGAAGAATGAAAATAGAATATAGCTGTAAGTATATTACTTCACAGTAATATAAGTAAAGATTGTTAGGGAGTTTTATAAACCTGCATGCTTAATAGCAAATATTTGATAAAGTGCGCTTTCATACTCTATTACAAGAGACATATTTTTTGACTGGAAATCTGCCCTTTCTATTTTTCATGCCTTCTTCCATCACAGTCACAGCTTTGCAAGGCAGTGAAGCTCAGAGTTTGCAGTTTTAACAATCACCAGTTTTAAATGGCTTGGGAAAAAAATGCAGCACAGGATCCAAACAATTTCTTTTTGCTATATGGCTGATGATATGTCTGTGTATGTCGGTGGTGGGTGTGACTGTAGCATTTAAGCTGACAGCTTCCCCTATAAAGTTAAAGATGTCTGGCATTCTTTTAAATTGCTTATGATTTGGCCAAAACTGAAATGTTTGGACTAAAATTTTCCACAGTAGGTTTATGCATCAAAAAGAATTTTATTCAAAACATTCAGACAAAATAGTTCATCTGTTTCAGAGAATGAGATTAGGCAAAGTATGTTGTTTTACCAGTTTTTAAGAACATTAGAGAACAGTGTCTCATAAAAGCTGGAACAGAACCCAGAAGCTGTTAGTTGTGCCATCTTTTTGGCAGCAAGTACCAGAAAAGCCAGCTGCTGAGTGAATGTCTTTGCTTTCTGATCTTTGTAGAGGAGAGTGGGATATTTTTGCTATCACACCAGAACTGATGGTACTGCAGGTTAGTTTTATAAATGCTGCAGTTTTGCCCCACAGTTTGAATTTAAATACAAGTTATTGTATTCCTTCTAACCTGAAACTTTCTGTAATTATTGATAGCCTCCATGAAGTCCCATTAGTTTGACTAGGCCCAGGATTTTATTTCTGCTACATATAAGACAAGAGTTCAGAATGAATTCCTATAATATGAAATTAATTAATTTCTCAAGTACAGAAATATTGGTTTAAATACATTCTAAGCACGTTCTGTATCTTAGTATTACTCACAGATTTATAACATTATAGAATGATTTGGCTTGGAAGTGACTTTAAATATTATCTTGTTCCAACCTCTCTACTATGGGCGGGGCCATGTTGATCAAAGGCCCATCCAACCTTACAGGGATGGGGCATCCACAGCTTCTCTGGGCAATGTGTTCCAGTGTTTCGCCACACTTGCAGTAAAGAATTTCTTCCTAAGGTCTAATCTAAACCTACCCTCTTTCAGTTTAAAGCCACTCTCTCTTCTCCTATTGCTTTATGCCCTTGATAAAATTCTCTCACCACCTTTTCTTTCTTTTTTTTTTTTTCCAACATTCTTAGGCTGAGTCCATTCCCTAATGCATCTCAAAAGTTTCACTAAGTCCAGTCAAACCCCACAAGTAAATGGTTGTGGGAGAGAGGCTGCTTATCTTTCAGGGGTGAGACATGATTATTCCCTTCCAGGTGTGTTTGCAGCAGTCATCAGTAGTAAAACTGGAGCTGGCTTCTGGTTGACAAATTCATACCTAACTCCCAACACAGGACCTGAAACTTGACAGAAACCATCTGCAGTGCTGCCTCTGTTTGCAAATTGTGTATCCTAATTAAACGCAAGATCTGTGAAGGGTTTTGTTGAGAAATCTGTCAATTACCTAAAAGTAGATGTAGCTCTGTTTCAGAACATACTCCTTTTTTTAATAACTCTGCCTCCAGCCAGGTGAGTCAACAACATCCAGTAAAGCCACACATTTATTGTAGAATCCCAGAATGATAAAATAGTTTTGGTTGGAAAGGACCTTTAAAGGTCATCTAGTCCAACACCCGTTGCAATGGGCAGTGACATCTTCAACTAGATCTGACTGCTCAGAACCCCATCCAGCCTGACCTTGAACGTTTCCAGGGATGGAACATTTGCCTCTGCCCTGGACAATCTGTTCCAGTGTTTCACCACACTTGTAAAAGTTTTCTTCCTTATATCTAGTCTAAATCTACCCTCCTTTTGTTTAAAACCATTACCCCTTGTCCTATTGTGACATGCTCTGTTGTAAAGGTTGTCACCGTATTTCTTACAAATTTATGTTTAAATACCGAATGGCTAAAATGAGATCTCCCTGAAGCCTTATCTATTCCAGACTGAAGAACCCCAACCCAGCCATTTCTCAAAGTGTTCCATCCCTCTTATCATCTTGGACAACTTCCTCTGGACTGGCTCTAACAGGTCAATGTCCTTCCTGTGCTGGGGACACTAGACCTGGACACTGCACTCCAGGTGGGGTCTCATAACAGCAGGGTAGAGAGGCAGAACCACCGCTCACACCCTGCTGCCTGCACTGCTTTCCAAGCAGCCCAGGAAAACAAAGTATTTTGGCACATTATGAGGCAGGTGTGGTTTTGATGGGAAGCATTTGCATACCAAGATCATAGGCACTACAAAAGTTTATCATCCAAACTCTCATTATTGGTACTTGCAAGTGCCATAGTAGTCTTCTAGTGTTTACATTTTTGTCTTGCATTAAAGGCTGTTTCCTTTGAACTAAAAATATAATTAGTGGCTAATAAAAGAGCATATTAGATTATTCACAGTGTAAATTCATATGGTACAAGTTAACTAAGATGTTTCAGCTGAGGTTCAGGATTGAGTTTAATGTGATAGTGAGGGAATTTGCAGATGACATCAAAAGAAATTCTGATAGTATCAAAATAACTGAAAATTCATAAGCAAATTTGTAATTTCTTTTTTCTCTATATACAGTTATTTTAAAATTCAGATGAAAAGATAGTTAAGATAACATATCTAAATATAGATGATAGCTATGACTAGAAGCAGAACCAGTAATTTATTTTTATATGTTACTCAGATTGTTTAATTGGATTAAAACTCTTTTCTAATATTATGTTTGTTAGATTTGATATACTCCATATGTATCACAAGTCTTGTCCCATGTAATTTTCTATTCATTGAAATTATGAATAGCTTTGTATTACTTAATAAGATTTCTGTTAAAATATAGCTTTGGATTTGCACAGAATTATCCCTGAGGCCTTTATTCAATCAGGTCATTCATTCAAGTTTGTTTGTGCCAGATGCACAGTGGAGTCACCATCGCTGGGGGTGCTCAAGAAACAATTGCACGTGGCACTCAGTGCTGTGGTTTAGTTGACATGATGGTGTTCAGTCAAAGGTTGGACTCAATGATCTTTGAGGTTTTTTCCCAACCTAATTGATTCTGTGAAAGACAAATGCTACTGAAATTATACTAGAGCAGACTACTTATTTACAAGAGAGAAGACATTGATCCTTGCTAACCTCCACCTTTCTCACCTCTCAGTTGGAAATTAATAGAACTTAATAGGCACATGGTACTTGAGAATCCAACCTGTCAAGTGTGAGGGCTGTGCAGGATCTCAGGGTTATAACATATGTTGTCCTGGTCTTTAATTGTCTAGCAGGATTCTGCAAAAAACTGAAAACTGAATATTTTTATTGTTGAGTGGAAGGCAGCAAACTGTGACACATAGAAATTACAGGCAACATCAGAATAGAGAGAAGAGAAGCCATGAAGAGGAACATTTCTGTAGAAACTTGTCCCAGAAAAAGAAATTGAGGACTATGCTATATGAGGGAAAGGAGAGATTAGGTTTTCTGTGTTGGCAGTCATCTGAATGTACCTAGGTCTGCCTCTGGGTACAATAAATTGGAGGATCAGAATTTATTTGGCTTGTTTTGAGACATAGAACTAGCACTAAAAAAAATTGTACACAATGAATGCAATAAAATTCATTTTTGTCATGTGTAAAATATTAGTTTTTACTCTATTCCAGTGAACACTTCTGAAAGGATCTACAGGTGATAATGCTGACTTCAAAGCACCTAAGAGATGTAGTATAGACAATTCTGACATGGGTTCACCTTAAGAATTTGTTCAAAAATGTCTCACTTAGTGACCCAGGGCTGGGCTAATTTAACATGAAAGCCAAAAACTCAGAGAAAATTAAGGAATGCAGTGAGGTATCTCTAAACCAATCTACAACCTAACAGCGTCTTAAGTACTGTAGCATTTTTCCCTAATTAGGTGATCATCCCACAGAATGAGAAGTGCAGCTCTTACCCTCACTCATTGCACTTCAGTGACCTGTTTCAAATCAACAGAGAACGTACTCATGCCTTTTACCAGCTAAACAATTTGGACTGCAGTTCCAAAAAGTTCATCTTTTTATATTTTCTTTTTAGAATTCAAAAAATATCAGATTGCTGTCTTCTCCTGTTTTTCAGCTAATTTCAACCAGAGATCAGAGGCTGAAAAGGTGATTGTGTTATAACCAAGCCACAATTGAGGTTTTGCCATCCTTTACTCCAGATCCCCAGGAACTCTAAATGTTCTGCCCTAGGTAGCTTGACAACCTGTCCTGATTTAGGTATGGGGGCTGGCAAGAAACGGGATCCACTTGACCAAGTGACTAATAACTTGTTTGTCAAGAGACTTTCCGTCTAATTTCAGAGTGGCATGCTGGAACTTGGTGGATTTACATCATGTAAATAGACAAGTGAACAAACATCAGAGGAAATAAAGAAATTAGGCAGGATAATGGGAAATACAGATCCATCAGAATGAACAAGGTGTGTCAAAATGGGATGGACCCAAATGGATAAGGTAACAAAGGGTATGGGTTAAGATTTTCATGAAAGAGCACCTCAAAGATACGGATCTGCATGATGAGAATAACCTTATCCATACCTCTTCTGTTACTTACTGGTTACCTTATGTTTTATACTGTAAGATCCTCATCTCAGATTTATGAAGCTATATCAAGGCAGTGCTCACCTGCAGCCCACAGTGAAAAGTTATACAGAGTAAGATATAAAGTGAATTATCACAGATGTGCTTCTGATGGTGATGTCATTATCCCAGCATCAAAACTCCATGTTGTAACCATGTGGTGTTTGGAATTGTGTTTTGACATAGTATAAAAATATCAGATTGCAGGCATGTGCCTTAAAATATACAGCCCTCCTATTTTCTTTGTGTTTCTGCTGCACAAATCACTTTGTGACTTTGGTGTGAGCAGAATTGGGTCCATTTACTCTTCATCTCTTACTGCCATTTTTATCCTAGATTGTCCCCCCTCAGAGAGATTTAAATAGCAACTTAATACAGCAGGTTTTAGTTTGTGAGATAGACTTCTGAGAGTTGGTGAACAAATGAACTGTTTATATAAAAAGTGAGATTCTTGTCATAAATTTGCTACATAATAGTTCTTTATCTTCAATGAATCAAGCACAACATTTTATAAACTGAAATATGTTTTAATTTGGTAGCTTACTTAGTACTTAATAACCTTCACAATCTTAAAGACAATGTAAGATTAGTAGTAATAGGAATAGCAAGGGCAACAGTAGTTGCTACCTCTACTATTACTGCTACTGCTACAAGTAATATTATATTGGATATCATTCTTTCCTGATTTCAGAAATCAGGACTTGGAAATTCTTCATTGACTTCAGAGCTACTTGTGATTTCTATTAGCTGGGCAACTGTCCCTAAACTTCACAATCAGCTCCCTTTGCTTCACTCATTTCTCATTAGTGGAATACTTAGAACTGAAGTCAGCAGGAACACTCAGAGGATATAAAAGCTTTGGAGTTTAACTCTCAACATGTTGTTGTTGATCACAATAGGAAAAACAATTTTCTGTTGTGCTTTTACCCTTAGAAAAGTGCCTGTGGCTTGACACCAAGTACTGAACATAAAGTATGTCTGCTGTTTGTTTTTGAAGTCAAGGCAGAATGTCTATTTTTTGTGTTTTAATAAAAATAGTATACACACTAAATTAGCCAAATATGTCATATTGGAACAATCACATTATCATAATGCATCACAATGCCTTTGATTCTCCTGTCACTCACACAAGTGCAGACAGCTAATGAATTAATTAGAACAACACTACCTTATCATAAGTATACTTAAAAATAAAGGCATGCTACATGAACATAAAGTGTCAAGTGTTATCATAAATTTTAGTAATGATGGCATCTTTTCATTGTATTAAAATGCAAAGACACAGAATGTTTTTTTATTGATCTTAGAAAATGCAAGCAAATTACAGTTAGACAAGTACAAGGTATGTATACAAGAAAGCAAGAAAAAAAAGAGGTTTTTATAAAATTGTTAAATAATATTTAATCTCTCCCATGAAAGAGCTGAAGCAAAATTTCTCACTGTGGTTAGACTTAGACCAATGTGAAGTCAGGTTCATAATAGGGAATAAAAACACTTGGCTTTTAAAAGTTTAAAGATTTTTGACACAATGGCTCTTGCATGCAATGATTTATGATTTTCTAAATTGCACATGCTCTCCAGAACTTGACTGTTGATACAATGATAGCTATTTTGTGTTGCATATGAACAGTATGTAGCATTCTGCATATCATTCTGAAGAGTTTTTCTCAAGACTTAACTGATGTGAAACTGTGTTAAACTCACCTACTTTCTACTGAATTAATTGAACCAGTGGAAAAAACAGCACAACACTGTGAAAAAAGCCAGAAAAAGTTCCTTTCTCAGGATGTGAGAACTCTGACTCATGACCACAAGTTGTATAATCAAAATGTCTGGGTCAAAAAACACATACATGTCAATAATCTCATTGTGAGCTATCTCAGGAGACTCCGCGTACTTAAAGCTAGAGAGGTTCATGCACAGCATGCAAGCAGTACAAATAATACTGGTTTGTTACTCTTACTATTTAAGACAAAATTTAAGCCAATTCAATCAATTTTTTTGGTAGAATGAACTAACCTGAAAGCTGTAGTTAAGGTCACTCTTGGATCCTTTTTACACTTGCAAGTTGACTATGACATGCAAAACATGCTGCCCAAGGAATGCAAGTCTTCCTGCAGAACTTCAATGACACTGGCTCCTTCCCTTCTCCCAGAAAAAAAGTTTACTCTTCAGCAGACAGCAATTGTGCTCAAGTACATGCATCTCTATTCTTTTGTGCATATTCTTGCTTGTCACTGACCTTGATAAACTCTTGGTTTCCACAGTACTTTCTAGCAGACCTTCACTGCTAATTGCATAGGAAATATTTTCACTTCTAAGTATTGATTTTCCTACCTTTCCATTTCACTGAAGGTTCGTTATTTCTATATTATGGAAAGAGATAAATTCAAGTTCCTTAGCTGCCTTCTCCATCATGGCTCATTTTGTCTTTCTTTTTCCCTGAATGAAACACTGTTTTTTCAGTCTCTACTGCTACAAGAGCTTACCCATGCCTCTGTTCTTCTCACGATTATGTGGCAGAAAGAAAGCCAGTGGTCTGAGTGTGTCCCTTGGGGTGATCAGCCCAAGGGATCAGCATTAACTAAGGAGAAGAAATAATGAACTAAGACAGAAGGTCATACATTTAAAATAAATTTCATATTTCCATCTCTTTTCTATTTTTTTCAATTCTACATCGTAAATACAATTGCACTATAATACAACTAAGAAAATCTAATGCGTTTTTAAACTGATAAGGACCCTGCCTAAGGCAACACTGAAGTTCTTGAATTGAATAAGTGCTTTGGGCTGTAAAAATATTTATTCATGCATTTAACTCAACAAGACATTTTCTAGTGCTTTACAGCAGAAACAAAATGAGATAGGCTATTGTGATTATTTCATATGTGGCTTTAAACCTAAACATGGTAAGGATTAAGACTTGTTATTTTTATTAAGTGATTAAAATTCAATATTTAAAAACAGTGATTAAAAACACTTCAATTTAAGGACAAAATAAAACAATGAATTTTCAAATACCTCATGGGTATATATTTCAAATACCTCATGGGTGTACTGGATAAACATGCAAAATATTCCAAATTTCTCTTTGTGATTAGAATATATTCATCCTTGTCATGGTTTAACTCCAGTCTTCAACTAAGCTCCACACAGCTGTTCACACACTTCTGCTTTGTCAGGTTTGAGGATAGAGAATTTGAAAGATTAAGGGTGAGAAAACTTGTGGGTTGAGATAAAAAGAGTTCAATTGGTAAAGCAAAAGCCACACATGCAAGCAAAGCAAAACAAGGAATTCGTTCCCTGCTTCCCATGGTCAGGCAGTCATCTACAGAAAAACAAAGCTTCAGCACATGTATTGGTGACTTGGGATGGCAAATATCATCACTATGAGTACTACCTTTTTTCCTCCTTCTTCCCCCAGCTGTAAATGCCAGCTGGAGTTAAACCATGACAAAATGTCAAACTTCATCTGCAAGGCCTAGAGTTATTCCCTAAGAGTTCTAACTTCTTCCATGCTGGAAAGACATGCTCAGTCTGCAATGATTCCTTCCTCTGTTTAAAATGTCACAGTTTAAAATATGGGCAATTACATACTTTAATCTCTCATTTTCTCCTAATTTAACAAGCATGTGGTTAAAACGAATAATTTTGAAATTTGTCTATTTATCCAGACAGTTTGTCCAGACAACTCAGGAACAACATTTAGATATTCCCCATCTTCTTTTTGAAAAACTGGTTCAGCTCTTTCAGAGCTCTTTTTTACTAATTTTCAAAGCTTAGAGTATCAGAGAATTTGCTATCACAGAATTTTATCTGTTTCTCTTAAAATAAAACATTTAAGCCTGCTGAGGTGATCAATCAGCAGACATTTCCTGAAATCTTAGTTTTATTTGAATAAAATGCTCTCTAATGCTTATAAAAATGAACTGTGGGTGCCTAGCTTGACACAAATGAATTATCAAAATATGACATTAGAGACATTAAAGCCAAACATTTCCATCTTGGAAGAAATTCACATGCTTTCTAGAGGTGCACACTGGTTCTTGAACTAACTAGGTTTTTCTTTCAGTTGCATCCATCTCTATTTTTCTTCTATCTCATGACATGTTAACAGAGAATTTTAACACTGCCAGGTCAGCCAGCTCCCCAGCATGGTTTTGGGCCCTGGCCCCGCAGTGCTGGTGTGACAGCTAATTAACTTTGAAGCTTTGTCTCAAAGTGAATCAGCTATTTCCTTCTGAAACAAATCCACATGGCTGAGGTTTTGGAGATTATGAATCTCCAGCAAAAATTGGGCGGGTTTATGTATGCATGTATGGTATAGATGAGCAGATAAACCTGCAACAGGTTTGGCTCCCCTGACCCTGCTCTGGCTTTGTGCAGTTTAGCATTTGTACACTTTCTGCACCCTAATGGTGCAACATTTCAGCATCCCCACCAGGTCTCTGTGCTTCAAGCTGCTACCCTGAAGCATTTGAACAGAAAGGAACATTGGATGCTGACTTTTTTCTGTGTCTGCCACAGAAAGAAAGGTGGCAGGTGGGTCCCAAGGCAAGGGTGATGCTGTGCAGCTGCAATTGCTCAGCTCTAGACACAGCCTTTAGCAGGACCGGCATAACTGTCCTGTAACAGCCCGAGAGCCTTCTAGCAGGGTATGCATGTCAGCAGTGTTGGTATAACATCAGAGGTCACTTTTCTCTCACATTCTCTCTCTTTTGTTCCCCAATCTTGTTAGCTTTTTATGCAAATTTTGCATTAGGATATTACCGGTACTGGAAGTGTTGATTCTCAATTTCAGTTATTCATTTTTACTTCCTCTTTTTTTCTATTTTACACTCAGCCCAAAACTTCCATGGTGCTTTCTTGTTACAAAATAATAATAAATTTATTTTATTAACACCCCACACACACACACAACCTTTTGGCTTGCTGCCAGGTTTGTTTGCATGTTCCAAAGATCTCTTTTCAGCTTTCGTTATTGTAATTGAATGTCACAGCACTCTGTTGTTACCTGAGCAAGTGTCCATACTAGAATCTACTTTATTAAATTTTTAATGATTTTCATAACCCAGGAAGATTGTTCTGATGGCTATTCAGAAGTGATGACTCATGTAATTTCCTTAAATCCATAGGGCAAATTGCAAAAGTAGAGGCAAACCTCTCATATACTTTTTTCAAAGGGTCACAAAACATTATTGTGCATTTTGTGCAATCTATTTTCTATAGGAATTTTAATTTTAGAACAGCTTTGTGTAAGTGCTATAATATTGTTTGCTGATCATTCATGACATGGTCAGTCTTAATGACTAAAATTCACATCAATGAATTCATGCTCGAAGATTTACCTATTTTGAAGCACTAATAAATTCATCTGCAGCTCACTTTTAGAATAATTTTGTTATTGTTTTGCTATTTATTTGCTATTTATTGTTATTTATCCTTAATAAGTTGTGATATAGAAGCTTCTTTTGAAACTGAACCTCAATCCCTACAAAAGACATGTTTTGAAAGAAATATCTTCTTTTACTACAGTAAGAAATATTGGTTTAGGTCTCCTTTTTCAAATATGAGCTTGATTTCGATTCTAATTGCACCCAGAAGTAATTATTTAGGAAAAATCTGAACGACTTTAAAATTCAGACTATGAACATTGTATAGGATATCTTAAAACAGCGTGGGTTTGGATGTTATCTAGTTACAATGACACTAAAGGTCAAGTAATACAGTTTTATTTTGATAACTTGTGGGGTCTATATACTAGTTAGGTATTGATGTTGATATTGATATAAGACAGACTGGATCTTATGGGTGCAAATTTAACAGTAATAACTGTGGGTAGGATTTAGTCAGCCTGATTTTTCAATAAGAAACATGAAGTTCCTTCACTTATATGGGATCTATTTGTGCCCTCTCTTGAAGACTGCAGCTAAATGAACAAAATCATCTTCTTTTTTTTTACCTTTTTTTTTTTTTAAATAGGTTAATTATTGGGACATTTGTTTTTAAACATTCAATTTTCAAAAATTAATTATTTTACTCTAAACCCAAACATTTCTGAGATAACAAAAAAGATGAATTGAGCAACATGGAAAGTTTCAGGCGATGTAAAGAAAACTTTAATTCAGATACTTGCAGTGTAAATTAGTCCTAGAAAGGAGTTCTTCTGGATCATATATTAGGGGAGAGTGCATGTTTTCATAGGTCTGACTCCACACTACCCCACAGATTTGTACTAAGACATGTTAATATACACACAGATATTTAATATGTATTAGTTTTAAGCATTTTTCCCTGCAGTTACTCTTACAGGGTTAAAAATT
The DNA here is from genome assembly GCA_018697195.1 of Certhia americana. Classification (NCBI taxonomy): domain Eukaryota; kingdom Metazoa; phylum Chordata; class Aves; order Passeriformes; family Certhiidae; genus Certhia; species Certhia americana. Next base: position 41,647,356 of record CM031860.1, on the reverse strand, counting down.
CATGGGCTTACTTCTATGTGCATTTTCCTCTGTGTTGTTGCATATAAAGATGTGACTCTTGGGAGGACTGCAAGTCCTAGAATAAAATGTATTTCTAGCTGTCAGAAGAAAAAAAATCCATTTTTATTTCTCTTTTATAACTACAAATTTGAGAAACCTCTTAAGACAAAATACTAAGGTCTTTTCATGAAGAGAAATTCTGGTCTGTTTTTCTTACCCTGAAAAAATTGGAAGACTTTTCAAAGCCAACTTTTGCAATTGCCCCGAGTAACCCTGTAAGATAGCGTTGCATTCATAAATCACTTTATTTGATTCATATCATGGATTATATGAAGTGCAGAAGGGGATGTTGTGAGATTCCTCATAGTATGTCAGCCCTCCCATGAGATAACTGTGGTGTGGGATTTCCCTATTAAAGAAGAGGCCAGACTAGAATTTCCATGGAAGATGATCCCTTTGGTAATGGTGTAGCTAGTGACAAACACACCACTACTGGGATTATGGAAAAGGATTCAAGTATATGTCAATAAAAGCCAGAAAATCTTCTTTTTGGTGTCCTTCCTAACATTTACTCATGATTTTAATTATTTCCTTCTGTATGGGAAAGGTGGTTTGTTTTTTTTCACTCTCCTCTGATGGAATTACATCCAGCTTAGGTTATTAGCAGAGCAGATGAAAAGTAGGAATTCTCTATGGAATATATGTCAACGCTTGTTTAACTCAACCTACAATATGTATGAGACTCTTCTGTAGATTCATTTGATTCTATTGTACTGGGACCCATGTTTTGGACAAAGTACCTAAGTTGCATATTTCAGCTGAAATCCCTCATATAGTTTCTATTTTTCATATTTTTATCATAACATCAATTTAGAATCAATGATTTAATCTATTGTTTGTGGTATACTGAGTGCAAGGGCTGCACTGACAAATCACTAAGAGTGATAATTCCAGCAACTGACATAAAAGCAGTACTCAAACTCCAACAACTATATCAGTGGAAACAGCAGCAAGAAGAGAGTGCTGTGTAAGCAGCCCCTCCTGACAGGAATGGAATGATACCCCCCTTTCTCCCAAGGTTTTGGATATCTGCTCTTATTTTCATTTGATATAATTATATCATGACATTGCTGCAGTGTCTGGGAATAGTGATAGCCTCACTGGATTATTCCTAACATCTGTTCAGATTTCCTATAACAAAAGCAGCACTGTTGCATTAATTTCCATGGCCAATTGTAAAATATCTCTGTATAGTGGAAATTAAAATCTCTTTTCAACTGGGTGATGAAAACATATTGAAATTACATCATTAATACTCCTAAGGCTGCTATGCTTTGAGTATAAACCACTTCAAAACACATTTTCAAAATATATTATGAAATACTTTAGGAAGGAAAAGAGAAGCAAAAGGCCGAGGGGAGAGGACAGATTGAACAGGACCAACTCAGTAGGGGCTAGGAAAAACCTGTGGATGTATACAGACAGTTCTACCAAGGAGAACCACCCATGGGTGCCCAAAGAGATAACACTAAAAGTGTCTATCACCTAAGGAAAAGTTGTGTTACTCAAAGTCCCCAATGACTGGAAAAAAGCAAATGTCGCTTCCATCTAAAGAATAGCCAGAAGGATATAGGGAAGTGAGAAATTGGGAAGTGTAGGTTTCACCTCGGTCCCTGATCAGGAGACATATCCTCTTGGAATTAATTTCCAAGAAAGAAAGGAATCAAATTAGTCACCACTGGTTTACCAGAGTAAAACGTACTTGACCACATTGCTTGCTTTTCATCTGAAGAAAAAAACCAAATATAAGCCTGAGAGGAGGTGGGTTAATGCACCTTGAGTCTGAGCAATGCTTTTGACACTGGCTTCCAAGCATTTCTTAGCTGGAAACAGAAGGAACTGTGGGCTGTATGGGCTGTTACACTGTTTGAAAATCAGCTGTACTGCCAACCTGCCAAGCTCATTGTGCAATAATCAATAGCTTGATGTTCATTTGGCAGAGGTACAGAGCTACCCTAGGGTCAATACTGGAGCTGGTATTATTCAATATCTTCATCAGCAGTCTGGATGATGTGACATAATACACTCTCAGCAAATTTATGGATGATGGTACATCAAGGAGAAAATTGATTGAAATGCCAAATGGCAGAATATTAATCCAGAAGGACCAAAGAAAAATTCAAAAATGGACCAGCTGTAGCCTCATGGTGTTCAATATGAAAAGAATAAATATTTCAGCCATAAGAAAAATAACAATGTAAATCTTCATACGCTTGGAACTGACTGATTGACCAAGTAACAAACCTGTTAAAGACAACCTGAGCAGTCAGAGTGAATGCCAGTTTGAATATCAGCCAATATTGTGCTTTCATTTAAGGTAAGACAAACCTCACAAACCAGTTTAGATGAAACTCAAAGAAACATTAATGTGAACATTGCCAGTGGATCAAAGGAAATTTTTGTAGTTATTTCCCTTGCTGTCACTGGTGAGTTCACATCTAAAAATTCATCTGCTTTTGGGCCATTTCAAGAAGGACGTTGAGAAAACCAGTGTCCAGGGGTTTACTGACAAGATGGCCAAGAACCTCAAGAAAAATTTGTGAATTGTCATGATTGTTGATAAATGTGTAGTTTGACTTAGTGTTGATACAGCACATGGTTTCATTATCTCATGCTTACAACGTATATTTGAAGATTTTTTTTTTTTAATTACTGACCTGATTTTCAGGGATGACCATCCTCATAGTCACAATCTGTGAGTATTACACAGAAATCGAAAAGATGACCTCTAATGCCTTTCCCAGATGACCCCAGCGGGGGAGCAGTAGGTTTCAAGGAAAATCTTAATAGAGACCTTCACCCCTGAAAAAGTTTTAAGATGTCAAGAGACTCATACAGAGAATTCATGAGGTGTTTTGTATCTTTATTTTGCATTGCACATAGATAGATAAGATGTCTTTCTTAAGTAATCATTGATTTTTTTGCAGTGACAAATGACAGTAGCAACTGGGACCTTTAATGTCTGTCTTAATTTAGTCTTTTTCTTTATCTGCAGGTAAGATTTTTCATCTATAATGATGTGCTACAAGGATATGCAGATGACTGCTTCCAGAAAATCATGTAATAAAGTATCTAACATTAAAGCTAGTCCGTTCAATTTGGTGCAATTCCTAAGCATGAAACTGCATCAACAAAACAGTGACCTGGTTTAGCTTAAAAAGCAAGTCTAGCTGTACAGAGCTCTTTGCAAAATCTGGGTCCTTTTTTTTACCATATGGATAGTGTATATAAAAGAAAATACCATAGTCATGCTGAGAGTGGCCTACTTTGCAGTGTGCCTGGATACTGGAATGGCTCAGCAGGGCCACTTAGATACTGTAATTCTCTTCTCAGCAAACTGAATGATCTTGGCATGCGGTGTGTAGATGATAACTACAGGCTCTGTATTCATGGCTGCAGCATTTGGACCACTAATTGTGTTACTGCCAGAGCGGGCACCGAATTTAGCTCTAAGTGGTCTCCAAGCCAAGGCAGGACTTGCTGCATACCCTGCACATAGCTCCATATATTTATTCTTCCCTTATTGTTGGTCATTATGTATTCAGTTGCTATTATGAACATAGTGCTCTCCACTTCTTGTCTGAACATCTTGTTCTTTTTATAAGGTTCCAGACCTGTTGGGAAATCAGCCAGAGATGCTGAAGCTCTCCCTTTTGGAATTTAATGTGCTGTGTTATGCAGCACATTGTGTGCATCTATGCAGGCTACAGGCAGTCCCATTAGGGACTTCAGTGCTTTATAGGCTTATAAAAATAGGGTGACTGGTTTTCCTTCACAAGTCATGACAACAAAGTGGCGGCGTAATCTCAGGGAGGTGATTTCTCACCCCTACAGAAGCCTGAAGTAATACCTGACATTGGGCTTTGGCACTTAGCACCCACTTTCCACCTTTTCTACTATATTGATGAGTCTGATAATAATACTTCAGTATGTACCCTGGTGCCAGGGAGTTAAAAACTTGCTGTGCCTCTTCACCTGGAGGCTTTTGATGCTGTTCTGCTTGATTACTTGGACACACTCCTGCCATGGCTGTCTGTGAGATACTAGTCCACATGTGTGTAAAAGTGTGCTGCTAATTCTGCAGGAATTTTTTTCTGTTTAGTTTTCAGATAAATTTAGTTTAACAACTGAGAAAAAAAAATTGCATTCATGATTCTGGAAAAGAAGGTAGCTCTAAAATCAGAATGGCAAATAATCATTTAAATGGTCCAAACCCAGATCTTCCAAACAATTAGAAATACATATATTAGTTCCTTGGTTTTGATGTTGTCCTCCATGTACTCTAAAATATAGTAGAAATGGCATGAAGTGTAGATGAGAGGAAGGAGCATAGATTAGTATTGAAACTACAATGTAATGATTTTAAGGAGAACTAAAATATTCTCCAGCAGTGGGGACTGGTTGATTGAATTGCTCTGTGTTGCTTTAAAAATGTATGTAAATGAAAAAGACAAGCACCTTGGAGCATAATTCTGAGAAAGAAAGAGACATTTAAGCTATTTAAGTTGTTTCTTTCTTTCAAGTTCTTAAAAAATAAACAAAATGTTAAATTTATTTTTAAAAATATACTACTCCTGAACCCCAATACAATAATAAAATCTACCTGCTGATTTGTTCTCCACTACTCAAAATCCTAACCAAATAAAGAAGGAATAGTGAGATCTTTTACCTAAGGAGATTAGACTTTCAATTAGTCCATAATGTATAATTTTCTCTGTTGGAAACTAGTGCTAGTAAAGTTGGTATTATCAGGACATTCATTGGTCATTCAGTTTCAAAGTGGACAAGAACTGACTCAGAACATGGTCATAAAGCAAATAGCATTTTAAGATACACTATAAATATATATGTAATTGTCTAGGATTACCCAGGTTTTGTGACAGGAACCTCTGATGGGGATGTCACAGTACATAAAACTAGGTTTTATGTGTCTCACAATTCAGAAATGCTTAATATTTTCCATTCTGACAGGATACAACTCCCCAATTTTGGCAGACAGTTCTTGTCTCACCCTGAGTCCCATGGAATGCAGAGGATGTATCCCACACTATAGGGAGACCTATCTCATGACAGGTCATCCATGTCAGGTCATCTTATCCATATTTCCTATATAAGGGAAAAAAGTGAGGCTAAAGAACCTAGCATTCTTTCAGATTGGAATTCAAATGTTCATGAGCTATAATCCACTAATTTCAGCCAAGAAGGATTGTCTTCCGTTTAGGAAAAAACTCCATAAATCAATTTGGTTGACTTTTCCCATGCATTTTCTGTGAGATACATTCAATATGGCCTCATTTACAATTCCTAGTCTCCTGCCCATCTGCCTTGTATGTATGCTCATATGTATGTTTGCTCCTTTGCTCTCTTTTAAGGTGACTCAAAAGGACTTTGTGAGGTTAAATCTTCCTACAGTCCTGGGGATGATTTCCTCCTGTGATTTCTTGCAACCAGAGATACAAGTAGGAGTGCAGCTTGCTATCCCAGTAGGCTTTTTTCCTCAGTCCCTCCCACACACCCTCCAGCCACACCATGGGATGTACAACATACATCCTGCTGGCCATGCTACTAAAGAGAGAAGATATTGTGAGGGCCTGCTGTGCTTTGGGTGGGTATGATTCAAGGGAGGGTATGTGGACAGATGAAGAACTTTCAAAGACAGGAATATTAGAAAATCTGAAACTAGATACAAACTATTTATTGACAGTGCAACTCTGAAAGAGAAATGAAACATGCAGTCAGAAGGACTTTCTTTCCCAACCACGGAAATTTTGTCACTAGAATCATAATTACAAAAATGAGCTCAATATGGCTACTGAAATCATGAAGGATAAAGTGAAATGGTATGTTTCTGTAGAAAATAATTGCAATTATTGTAGATCTAACATCAGGGGTTATGATCTTGTCATGTACGCAGAATCACTATAGCTGTCCATTGAGATTTGGAACCTCAAGTAAAAAGTCAATACAGCTCTAATTCTGTAATTGTAGCTGAACATCTTTCCTCAACATCACTACTTATCATTGATTGTTAGTAAGGCTTTGAGCATTGGTGGAGTTTTCCTAATCATATGGTTACTATTTATTCCTGGACAATTTGTGAAAAAGCAAACTGCATTCTTAGAAATCATGTTTATTAGTATTTATTAATTTATATGAAGTGGTCATATGTGAAATCTTGTTGCTGGAATAGCAGCTCCAAAATATCAATCATAAAAATTTCTAAAGAGCTGAGTGTTTTAGCCTGCTGAACAAGGAATTAAAAAAAAGGGACAAAAGATGCAAATATTTTTTGTAAGGAAAAAAGGAGGCAACATGGCAGAGTGCAGTGATCAGAGCTGGGGATGGAGGTGAGAACCATGACCAAAGGATATTGTGCAGAATTTCAAAAGCAAGGACATAGAGTCATAGAGTCAGAACCTGATGCAGAATAAAGCATGGAACTAAAAAACCTCAAAAATTATTAATTTTTGTTCTACAGAAATATTGAAGAATTCATTTGAGGCTTAAATATGTAGGTCAATATACTGAGAAAGAAGGAAGGGCCAACATGAAAAATGAAAAGTAAAGGGAAGCAAGAACTGGATTCATAAGAGATGTGTAAATTTGTGAGGATGGAAGTGAAAGCATGAATGTGAGGGGAAATGAACAATGAGGATTAATATTTACTTTGCAGTCTAGTTTCATTGATTGATTAAAGGAAGGAAAAATACTGAAAAATATATAGAGGTATGTCTCCTGAAGTGCAGTTTTAGAGTTTCTATTTTAATGATTTGAAAAAGTTAGAAAGGTAATCTGAGGTGAGACAATAATATGAATCCTGATTAAAGGCAAAGCTGATGATAGAATTCAAGTTGAAAAAAGACAGTGGCTGAATACAAAACTCATAATTTTCTGAGCTCCCCTTCCTCTGCTTTGCATATGCAAAATACAAAACTCATGTTAACTGCATATATATATATATATATATATATATATATATATATATATATATATATAAAGAGTCTGCTTATTTATTTCTAACTAATCAAGAAATAGTATCATTGCAGAAGACGACTTTGGCAACTAGTCAGATTTAGATTATATATATTAATATATATATATATATATATTAATGCAACATCTGAAAGTGATTGTCATAAACGGGGAGACAGCTTCATATGAGAGAGCAAGAAATAAAGAAAGAAAAGGTCAAATTCTTGCTGCTGCTGCTCCAGGTGCTGAGGGGAGACAAGGCAGAATTAAAATGGATGTCCTCCCCAGCCATTCTGAGGTTGCTATTTCCCTATTTTATTTCAGATATGAGTTTAAGCAGACATGGACTGTGAACAGAGTGCCTTGGGAAACTTTAAAAATGTAAACATACAAATAAAACTAATTATAATTTTTGCCATTGAAATAAAAATTACAAGGATGTGTTCCACCATCTGTGAATGTCTTCTGGCAAATTACTCATAACCACCTACAGCAGATAGTCAGAAAGTCCATTCCATTCCTTGCTTCTTTTTTCTCTATGATTTGGTCCTTGCCTGTACCTATTTCTGGTTCATAAATACTTCAAAAGGCAAAATGAAGGCACTTAAAAATCCTGATACTTCTCCTGTACCACAGTCATTCAGCTAAGACTGCTGAGAGACAGATCAGAACAAATGGTTGTCTTTTCAGGGAGAGTTCTGCCCTGTAGATGACTGCTTTATGTCTATGTTTTTACATCAAGACTTTGGTAGTGATGAGAGAAAACTGATTTGCCTTGGGCATATGACATAAACCAAAATTATTTGGGATGGATACTTTCACAGCACGAACTCCTCAGAGCACAGAGCAATTGAAGGGCTGTGTTTTCATTGACATTCCACTAGTGCCAACAGAAGCTGTACTTGTAACTCCCTCTGTAATTCCAGAAACTTCAGTAAAAACTGTAAAAAACATGCCTTCTTCCTGAATTTTCAGAAATCTTTTATGCAACTCAGATTTTACTTCACAATTTCAGCTGCTGATTTTTATTTTTTGCTAAAAATCTATGGGGTTATTTTACTGTAAACAAAATTGAAAAGGCAAATTTTCTTCTGACTAAGCTTGATTAACTTTTTTGTCTCTACCCTAGTAAAATTGATTTCCTGTTCAGAAAGATTTAACAGATTATATTAATTTAAATGCACTCAAAGCTATGATGTTTATTAACGATACAGCAAATGTGCCTCTCAGCTTGCAAGATGTAACTACTTAATCTTGCAATTCTCTGCTGGACTGCATGCCAAAAGCAAATACATGCTCTATGAATTCTAGAAAAACGTGTAATAGCTACTTCCCATTACTCATTATCACTGTAGCTAATGTCAAAACAGAAGTTTAGAGGCATTTGTAGGAAGATGCAGAAATCCTGGTGAGAAGTCGATATGAGCTACAGCCTGTGCCTAGAAGGTTACAGCACAGCTGACAGGAGTGAGGGGATAATCATGGGCTGGTAGGGGTTTCAGCTAGGGACTTCTTCCTTCCCAGAATTTCTCTCTCCTTTTCAAATCTCTGTGAGAAAATTGGTCCAGGCTTTTCTTACTTTTTGCAGATATTTGAAATAATAAGAACTGCTGAAATGGGGGATATGCCTGAGTGAAGGAAGGATGGATGAACCTTTTCCTTGTGCCAGAGCAACAACCTTCATGACTTGGAGAAGTTACTGGTGTTCAGCTGAAGAGCTGAAAGATGGAAAAGATGCTTTTATTACAGGATGGGGTTACACTCTTTCCATTTGTGGCCACAAAATAAAAGCATTATCAAAGTAATGTTCATGCCTAAGTACTATTAGATACTTGGCATTGCCATCTTGGACAGAATATTTAGGATTAAATACTCAATTTTTTGATTAATAAAGGCCTTAAACAATTTCATTGTGTGTTTCTTTGCAGGGGTGGAGGGGACCTTTTTCTTTTCAAAAGGATGGCTAGGGCTTGCAAAGTGAAACCTGAATTGCATGTGTATTAAGTGGCTAAAGAGATTACAGGTTCTCATGCAGATGAATGATTGCCTGACTAGGAGAAAAGAACAAAGAACTATATATAATGGAAATTTCTATTAATGCTCAGCCAAAATAGGACCAATGACTATAAAAAACTTGACCCACTGATACTTCCATTTGTTCTTTCATTTTAGTAGGATTCAGTTTAATGGGATTTCAAAACTGCCTACTTGTGAGGTCAAAACTGTCAACTTCCCTTTATCTGTGAAAACTGGCATTTTTCATTTTCTTCTTGAAGTAGTGGTTTGAAGCTATATTGTTTGTAATAAAGGGCTTCTGTATTGTTTTCCAGAGCTAGGCAGAGCCCACTACCCTAGGGAATGATCTCTATGTTTACTTCTGAAAGTACTTTGTTATCCTGAAATACAACTTGTTGTGTAGGAATGTCAGTTTCAGTTACAATTGAGTCAGAATCCTGATAGTTTCACAGTTCTACAGCTTCTGTTTGCTACTGTAGCTAAAAAAATATTAAAAAGTAGGTGAATGTCATAAGTTTTACACTCAGAAAAGGATGGACAAAGCCTTGTCTCTGGATTTGTAAATGCTCACACAGAACCAACAGCATATCTTGAATGCTTCCATTGCAGAGTCTTTTTCTGGTCTGACAGAGTCAGAAACTGAATCATGCAGTACATGAACATTTTTCACCCAGTGAAAATACAGGTAGTTCACCAAAATCAGGAGTAACTGGGATTTTATCAATTAAGGAAGCTTAGCTCACTACAGAAACTGTTGCTTAAGGCAGAGCTGTGCAATACACACCTGGAAGCAGGTACTGCTACAGACTAACCATGCTTAGGTGAGAGATGGTGAGTGAAAGGATTCTCTGTTGAGTAAATGGCCTTTCGGGAAACATTTAGGTGAGAACAATGAGATCCAGTGGAACCTCTAAAATCCACTCGGTTCTAGGAGGACTTGAGAAGCAATCCTGAATACAGCTGGAATATTGTTTATGTAATGCTGAAATCTAGATCAGTTCAAAACCTTCAGTATTATGTGGGTGACCAGAGCCCCCTGATTGCAGATCACAGCTGCAGTGGGATAAAGTGATAGAAGCCAGGGCTAATTTTACATGGATGTACCACAGGGTATCCAAGTGAACAGCTTGACTAACAACCTTCTTTCATGGAGCAGGAAATGCATTGCTCTGGCCCTCAGACCCTGATGCTGACACAGCTCTACTGCAGTCAAGTTAGAAGTGCCAATCCTCTATTTCATGAAAGTAAAAGGCAGAATCTAAAGGCAGGTAGAGAATTGTTGAATGGAGAGTTAAAAATGCATATTCGTCTGCATCTGACACAAACATTTTTCAATATCAGAACACTTTGAATTCTCACTTGACATCTCAAGCCACTCTGTCCTTACTTTTTGACACGAAAAGTCCTCTTTCTTTCAAAAACAAGGACATCTTAAACTTTATCTTATGCCAGTATACACAAAACTGTAACAGAGTATACCTATTTCATGGTACAGCTGCCCATTCTGACCTCAAGAACTTGGGACATGATACTGAATGGATATAATTATACCAAACAATGTTTTTCATTAAGTGATACTTTAAGCTTTTCCCTTATCTGTGAAGTCCTTAGATTTTAATTACATGATTATTTTACTTTTCCTCTTTATGAGAAAAAAATAGAAAATCAAGAGCATTATTCTTTAAAGAAAAGGAACGAGTAATAAGGCTTATGATTCAAGCAATTTATTTGATTTATTATTTATCCATAACTGTCATTAAAAGAATACTTCTGGAAAAAAAACAAACCAAAAGTTCATTTGATTTCACAGCCCACATCTTCTATTTAGTAGGTTTTCATTTCATCTATATATACATATCCATACTAATATATTAATAATATATATATTCCACACTGTAAGGACACATTGAATTTAGCCATGTGGATCAAGAGCTAAAATGAAAAGAAATGAAAGCTACAAAAGGAAAAGGAAAAAAAGGAAATATGAGGAATTTAATGTGAGATATTTCAATGACTTTTCCAAATTTATTTGTGCAAGTTTTGCTTCCAAATTGCAGATTAAGCAAGCATTCAATGATGAGAGAAAAGAGTGATAGTTTGTAAATGAAGAAAGAGAGCAGATTGAAAAATTCATCTCTATGTGAAACCAATTTGTATGCTTCTATCCATACTCAATAGAAAAGGGCATTTTGATGAATCTATGCATGAAGCTGCTCCCATTTGGCAAATCTAGAAAAAGTTTTAAATTTCAGATTAAACTTTTCCTACAGAGAACAGCCTGATATTCAAAACTGGTACTTATCTATAATGTACACTCTAATTTACTCAATAAAATGAAGATTCTTCCATTTCTGATTTAAGGGTTTGCTCTGCAGCACTATTGTTTGTGTCAACTATCAAGAATACTGCAGTTGTTTATCTCAGTATTAATTACCTGCACAATTATCAGCACTGTAGTTTGTGAGGAAAGAAAACACAAACAATTCCAGTGTTTTGGTTCCAGTGTTCCATCAAAACATAGCTTTTTGACTTTACAGCTGAGGCAGTCCAGGAAATTCTGTGATATTAATAGGTTATTAGCTCCTGTTTTAAAAGCTGGAATGCCTTAACCCAACCTTCTGTCTCTGGAAGTAGCAGCTGATCAGACCCAGAAGGTTAACAGAAGTTGGAAAAGGTCACATAATTTCATAATATATTAGTATTTATTTATTTATTTGTGGGAACAATGTAGGGAGAAGGAACTCTGATTCTACACAGAAGCTGTGCTCCTGTGGTGAAGATGTATGCAAGATATAGGATGATCATATGCTCCTTTTTAAGCAGGGATTATAAACATCAGAGCCTATGTATCCTTTTGCTTGTTGCAGTGGGAACTGCTGGAAGAGTAGCTCTTCTGGCCCTGTACATGTACAGGGAGGAACTACACATTCTTGGACAGTATTCATATATAACTTTGCAGCAGCTCCTAAGACAAATTCTGTGAGGTGTCCTTTGGGAATACATACCCTGGAAAAATGTCACCTAGTTTTGAAGAAGTGCATCAAGAAATGACATTTGCAAAAATGCACACAGGTTTTATTTTAGGTCTTTTCTTAAAAGTTTTTTTTTTTAATATGAAAGGGCTATTTTAAGTGCCTTTATAAAGACTTTATACTGTACCTCTAAGAGTGAACTGTAAAACCAAAGTACTTCCAAGGTTTCAGCTCTAGAAAATAATATCTAAACAAAGAATTTTTAATGGGGCTTGAGGAAGCTGACTCTGTTGGTTAGATCTCCTTAGCAGGTTATTAACCAAGTGATATGTAGTCAAAATTGCACAGGGATAGAGAATAAATTCCCATATGAGATACTCAATTTTACATTCATGTGCACAACTGGTATTTGCACAGTACTCTGTTCATTTAAATTTTAATACCATATTGTAAATTCTATCATTAATATTAAACCTGGTGTTAATATTAATGATCTGCTCCTTTCAACAAGTGCTGCATCAAAAGCACTCTAGCAATAGCCCCATAACACTTCCATCACTTTAGAAGAGGCAATGATGTGAGGGTTTCAAATACAAAATGACTCTCACTTTAAACCTGAATTGATTTTCTGTATGCAGAAAAAATGTAGTGTCAACCAACAAGTCAAAATTTATTAGGCTTTGAAGGTTTTCAATAAAAATCACAAATACTAATTACCTAATAGAAATTTCAAGTATTGATAATTATTTTATAAAAGGACTAACCATTTTATTTCAGGATACTATAACAATTCTTTTCTGAGTCTGGGTCTTTAAACTTATGTGACGTTTTGTATACTTCATGGCAAAATTGCTAAATTTGGTGATATTATGCTCCATGAAAAATTCCTGTTATATATTAAGCTGTATTAATCACTCTGTATATTGTTGACATGCCTAGGATATGCCTACATAGAGAACTTCACCTCTTCTGAATTCTAAAGTGGCTATTCAAGTGCCTTACACACACACACACACACACACACACACACACACACGCAAATCTCTTGTTTGGTTTAGCACTTTTAGTTCTTCTTCTCCTTTCCATCTCTAAATTTGTCCTTGAAGACCTGGACAGTCAGAGAGTGAGTAGTTTTTAAACATACTGATAAAAGTTTTCCTGCTGTGGGACCTACCTATCAGTCCTCTGGTCAATGGAAGTTCTACGAGAAGAATTAAGGAGGAGATGCTTCATTTATTCTGTGTTGTAAAGTACACTTTCATTGGCATGGGATTTTGCCAAAGGTAACCTTTGAAAATCCCTGTGATATATGACAAATAAAATTGCTTTCAGATTTACTTTATAGATTTAAGTCTGAGACCTTTGGAGTTGCGATGCATCAGCTCCTTTTTAGAAAAATGAGAAAATTTTCTTCGTATTATACTACATTATAAGCATTGTTAAGACATTTAGTTGAAAATAAATATCTGTAAGATATTCAGGAATACAAGTAGAAAGTTACAAAGAGAAACGTGACCTTGACTGTAATAAATAATACCAACATGAATATATATGAAATGTACTAGGATAGTTCTTCCATGGTCACATGAGACACTTACAAGACATTACAAACCAGGAAATAGATAATTAATTTTTCATTGAGGAGATGGGAATGCTGCATTTGGCGTCAGTCTTTTTTTCTTCAGCTAAAGCACAGACTTAAAAATTATTACAAGTGTTTGGTAGTCTGCTTTGCAGAGCCAGGAGTTGGATTTGATGATCCTGATGGGTCCCTTCCAACTCAGCATATTCTGTAATTCTATGGTTCTATGATTCTATAGCTAAATAAAGAGAAACAACAGCTAATTAGAAATTAATAATTTCATTTTGTTAAATGTTTTCCAGGTCTTTGATTTTTTAAAATGTGGGAATGGAACAGAAGATTTTGAATATTTCATGGAATGTGAGGGTCAACTCGCTCTTCTAAAATCTGAATTTTTTCTAATCTAGAAAATGCTTACCTACTTATTTAAGATATGAAATCCCCAAAATGTCTCTTCAGAGGAATAAGTTACTTTTGAAATTAGGAGGGATAATAGAATTTGGTCTACAGGAGTCAGAAACTAAAATGTTTGCTACTAATGAACTGTGTAAATTTTCTGTACTTCAAATAATCTTCATAAAAATTTTTGTTCCTCAAGAAAACCTGTTTCTCCTGAGTTCAAACTGAACACTGTTTTGAAGATACAGCCTTACACATTTGTCACATTATATATATTTCATAGAGTCCTACATTTCCCTAGTAATTTACTAGGCTAGCTTCCTTTAAATAATATTTTAACTTTGCCTTGAAAAACTCTACCTAAGATCATAAAAGCGGGACCATTAGAATATTGTACTAAACGTCTATAAACTTTAATTCAACTATATAGTCTGGGAGTAAAAAGGACAAGGATTTTTCCAACATAATATATTATGCACTTATTTACATAAAGTATCAATATTTATATTCACTGATGGAACAACAAGATGACTTGGTTTTCTAAATAAAGATGGTACATATCAGTTTGACAGACACAGCTGAGACAGCTGAGTTTATATTTCTAAAAAAGTAGTCATTTTGTATTTTTTTTATAGAATACTGACAAGGGAATTGCTAATGAAGATAAAAATGATAAGGGTGGGATGTGTAACAGACATGTGGTTCTGTAGAAATTAGAAATAGATATGAAGTACTGTCTTACTTTCCAGGATTATGCTGAACATTTTCAGTGTTACTATTTTAAAAGAAATGAGATGTACAATGTGCTATAAGGAAAAAATATATGGGGAGGGGTTGCTATATGTAAAAATTACAAACACTACCATAAATTTTTCTAATTTGCGTGTTGTAATTAGGATACAGACCTGATCTTGTGTCTTTAAGAAAGTTTTTGCAAAACCTTATGATATACCAGTGAAAGCAATCTTTTTATTTCCTTCATTAAAACATTACTGCAAAACACTACATTTTCATGATTTTATTTTTATGAAGACTTCTTCTTTAAAACCAAAGCAACAAATACCTTAAAAATTTTGCTTTTTCTTTCATTGACACAATTTAAACTGCTAAAAGTACTGCAGAAATATAGTGGAGAATTACATGGTGGTTTCTTCACTTATATGGATTTAAAGTTTTTTACGTGTACAACAAACAATAGGAATTTTCTCTGTCAAGGATAATTTGCCTCATTTATGCTAGTGCAAACCCAGGCACCTTACGTCTTTCATTTGCTTATATAGGATTCCAAATAAACAACAATGAAGTTGCAATATTTTATTTTTCACCAGTGAAAACTTCAACCTACATTTTTGCTTGGATTCATCAAGTAATGTGTAGAGAAAAACAGTGACCTTTCTGACACTGCTTGAGGTTTCATGTCATGTTGTATTACCTCAGCCAGGCTGCTTAAGCCTGCAAGGGTCAGTCATGATTCAAGCAATTTGACATTCTTTGATAGAACTTGACACTGACACCACACTGCCAGGTAAGTAATTAGAAAAACGACTTGCATAGTTCCAGAAGATTGTAACTATTTGTTTCATGTGTGTATGTTTCTTTTGTAAGTATCAAAGAATACAAACAAGTTGAAAACCGTAACAAATACACCAATTCATCTTTTTTGAATTGATTCTATATATTAAATTATGCACATGACAACATCAACAGCCTTCAGTCAGAAGCAGGGAGAAAAGATTCCATATTATGTCCTAATTGGCTATTAAATTATAATTTCAAGTGTTCCTGTGTGACTTCCATGCCAAAGTTAATAAAAATTTAGACCACTCAACTCTTAAATACTCCTGAAAATTTATCCTATGGTCTTCAAACAGCAACAATTCTTTTTTACAAAATTGGATTTTTTTCTATACTATTTATTTCAAAGGGCAATAAATAAATCATTTGAATAATTTAAAATAAGATTTCTTTTAAATGGTCTGCTCCAGTTGAATTGCAACTCAGAACTTGCAGGATGACAAGTCTATCACTCCTTCTGCTTTACATCAGAAGAGATAATAACAATTCTAGTCCTAATGTCTGTGAAAGAAACCTTGTCTCAAATCAAAGTGGTGTAAGTGCTGTCATTGAGGCAAGCAAGGGTTTCAGCCTGTCAATCTGTGAACTTTGCCAAGACTGCGTTTCTTTGTCTTGCATATGCCACATTCTTTATGAAGCAATTCTTTACTAGTTTGAGTGTGTGCAGGCTAATTACAAAGCTGAGGTACCAGCAGAAAAGTATAATACCATTGCTGACATATTTGTTCTAAATAACATTGCCCAGTCTTTTTTCTGTGGGTGAAAATTTGTACACCACAGTTAAAACTGAGCAGAGTCAGAACTTCTCTTCCTAAGCAAGGTTTTACATCTATGTCAAATATTATATATATTCTTTAGGACTAAATCTTTCTCTCTTTTGCTTCCATTGAGAATCTCTTTCAGGAACATCGCAATATAGCAGCAAAGTGTGTTTTAACTCGGATTTTTTGTTTGTTCTTCTAGAAGCAAACAGACACAGAACAGCTGCTTTATTCTGTAGCAATTGGATGATTTTTAAATGCATTGAAGGAACTCTAAATTGTAGGGACAGTTCTGTGTGTGTATGAGTGTGTGCAAGATGGGACAAGCAACATGGCTTCAAGCACCACTTTTGATTTAGATTGAATATTAGGAAAATTTATTCACTTTAAGGGTGGCTAGGCATTGGAACAGGCTACCCAGGGACGTGGTGGAGTCAGCATTCTGGAATACATTTAAAAGATGTGTAGATATGGAGTTTAGTGGTGGACATAGCAGTGCTGAGTTAATGGTTGGACTCAATAAACCTTAGAGGTCTTTTCCAGTCCAAATGTGTCTGTGATTCTATAATTCTCTTATGGTAACAAAAAAAAACACTGATTCATTTATAATTAATAGTTACATTTATTAACACATCAGCTATTTATTATGGGCATGTATAAATTTCTATACATTTTTAATAAAAAACAGCATTTAGTGTGTTCCCTCAGAAAATGGATTAAAATAATTCAAGTATTATCTTAATTTAAGGGGAACAAAATAATTCCTAGCTCTGATGTTGTCTTCACATATTTATCAAGAATTCGCATGTTTTAAAGAACATGTAGTTACAGTAATTTCATTTTTCAAAGGCATGTAATGGTGATTAAGATTTCATTGCCTACTTTGGGTACTAACAGTCTGCTGTGCATGTGTTTGAACTATATTTCTTCCATTCTTTTACAAGTGAGCATATTTGGAACCACACTCTTCTCCATGTTCACAAGCAGAAATATAAGCAGTATCCTTTTTTCTCTCTGAATCTTTCTCTCTGACATGTTAGAAGTCTTCTTGTTTGTTATTTTTATGATGGTTCTCTATTTCTCCACCACACAGCCCATTAGTTCTAAGCTAAGGTCCATTTTGGACCAATGCTCTTATAGGAAGAATTGATCTCAGACACAGTTTATGCCTATATATCTTCATAACCCACATATATTAGACACTAAGTTAAATAATTTAAGGTACAATATTCATAGATTAGAGACAGAAACTGGCACTTACTAACACGTGACCTGATGGTCTTATAAGCAAACAAGGTTTTGAGAGGGAAGCAGGAAGAGAGGCTGTGATACAGCTTCATCTGCTGCCAAACACTGCAGTCTAGTCCTGGCTTCCACTGTAGATCCCTGAAACTTGGAGCTCTATGTGCATCTACCTCAGTGTCCATGATATTGAAAAAACTGAGGAAAAGAATAAAAGAGTCCCTATTTATAGACACTTTTCTTCCTTAAAAACCAAGTAGATAAGTGCTCATGAAGAAGTTCTGTTTGACTGAATGCATGTTTTTAACATGGATACTCATGTTTGTGTTGGTAATTAGCTGAAAAAGCACAGGAAATGTAGTAGCAGAATACAGACTGAAATTTTTAGGTAGTGGGCAGTCCTTTAAAGACAGGACATGTTACCACAAAGATAGACACATAAGGCAGGAAAAACTTTGGGAAACTCATCATCTGTCTGTGTCCAACATTAGACACGTAGAAAGGAAATAGACTTGATAAATCTCAGCTTTGCCTAGAGAAAAGAAAGTAAATTGAGGGTCATGTCTCAGCATCCTTTCTGTATTATTTATCACTATTTCAGACACTGATGAAAGACCTAACTGTGTAAGTATATATACTTCAAACTAATGATTTGTTGCTTCCCTGTATTTCAGTAGTTGTCTTCTGCAGAGGGAGATTTCTGAATGTGTTTTAGAAATACTTTATGCAAAGGTATGCCTTTTCAGAAATTTAAATTATTAAGAGAAAGCTTTCAATATTCAATTTCAAATGCTTGCAGCCCTACATGAGTTATTGGTGGTCTGTGCTGTAGTTTCTGCTCCATCTTACTGTGTCTTTACCTTTACTTTTAATTGTATTGTGAAGTATTCACTCAAAATACAAAACTTTCACTTTCATGGGATGAACAAAAATATTGCTGCTTTTTTTTTTGTTGTTGTTCTTTTGGGGTTTTTTTTGCCTCTGTTACATAAAAACTTGAGCATAGTAATTCCAGAAAAGTTCCGCCAACAAGTCTGTATTGATTTCCTATTCTCCAACAAGAAATGGTGAGTAACAAAGCATAATCTTCCTTTACTTTTATTTTTTCTGGGAAATTTTAGTTCTCATTTGGAATAGGCATTTTTCAACTAGTCTAATTTTCATATAAAGATTCTGGTTTCTTAAGGGAATATTTTCATATGAATAAACATTTTTAAAAGTTTAAAATTTGCTTACATTTTTAGACTTTTGACTTTTCTCTTGATAATTTTGGGCTTAAAATCCCCATAAGATATACTGTTGAAAGTGCAGCATGAATTTTTAAATGTGAAGTGGTTAACATTGTCAAGAGGAGGTATAACTAGAACTGACACATACTGAGGATTTCCAGTTAACTTCATTCCCTTCCTCCAAATGGCTGTGATCTTAATTGCACTTTAAAAAAGATTTTCAAAACTTGGAAATATTTTTGAACCTGGGGATTGGAAAACTTTGATATTTAAGCTCTACTGAAAGATAGAATATTTGAGAGAAAAGCTGATGAACCTGCATCATTGCACATTTCCCCGTGTCTCAATTAAAAAATAATGAGTCCAGTTTCCTGTATGTTTGTTATGAAATTGTTGCAGAAACCTGGGGAAAATTACCATGTGTCTCCCAAAAAAAGGACAGAGAGGGAAATGTAAGAAACAAGTTATTATGAATTTATAACTGCAATATGATTTTTATTGGTAATGCTAACAATTCATTTAGGTATTTAGAGCACATATTCCTCAACCTAAATTAAACCCCACCTATATAGAAGGGATGTTATGTCCTACCTACTCTGAATGCCTGAGTTTTTTCATTTTTTCTGCACCAGAAATTTTTGGCTAAACTGTAGCTCAGACTATGAAGTATAACAAGATAAGTTATTCTGGCAATACAAAAAACTTGTTCCTTTGAAGAAATTCTTCAGGGGAAGCATCCCTTGTACTGAACACATTAATTGTTCTGACAATAGTTACCAGAGAGCAATTGGAAAAATCCACAGACAGCACATTACTTACTAATAACTGCACTTGGTGACCATTTTTATTGAGAGTTAGACCGAACGAGGAGTCTGGGGATCCCCAAGTCCAGGTATTTGCAATTTCAGATTAGTCAGGACTGCACAGTGTGGTACAGAAAGGTAAATCCAAGAAACAGGAATGACAGCTTCCCTAGAGTTGCCAGCACACTTGCTCACAGGTTCTTTACCTTTTATGTCTTTCTTATTATTTCTTAGTTTAGTGCTGTGTTTCCCTGGGGCACATTACTCCTGTCTCAGAGGAAATGTGCCATGCAGCTTGTTCAGTTTCAGCTCAGGGCCTTTCCACTGCTATACAAAAAACAGGCACCCTTGTGCTTTTTCCCATCCTTCTCAGAAAATGGGATTAACAATCTCAATTCAAGACACATATCATCTGAGGAAATGTAGAGAGAAGAAACAAAAAAGGTGAAGATGATATTAATTTTATGAGCTCTTGATCATCTAAGTGCATCTCTGAGTCATTGATGTTCACTGTTACTAATGATGACTGCAGAAAAACTCATGCTCTTCTCAATGTCCTGTCTGTTAAATAACTACTGAATTCCGTGTGAGAATTCAATTAAAAAAAGGGCCAAAAGCTTTCCTAAACAAGGTAGAACAAGGTAGCAATTGGGGTGGGTTTGCAGAGGCCTCCCTGCTGACTTCACCAAAGGAGAAATGCACAGGAATATGGTCATTTTCTCTTCCTTGGGGTATTCACTGAAGAGGGTTGTCCTGGTGCACAGCTACAGGTGGGAACACCAGGCAAGCAAAACCAGGCCTCCAGTTCTGTACCAAATGTAATCACACTCTGCTACCATGCCAAAGTTATATATTTTTAGAAACAGCTTATTTCTGCAGCAATTTTATCTCAGCATATAATGTATGTTATATTGCAGCACTAAACAAATTGTTCTGAGGCCTTCCAGAATTTCTCATGCTGCTTCCTTCCCTTTTTGGGGTATTGTATAATTCCAGCTGATTCTACACTCTCTAGTTTGGAGGAGCTGCAGAAGCATCTAAATAAAGAGTTAAGCTTGGTGGAAGTGAGGCTGTAAGTATACATGAATAATTAACAACCAACTTATACAAAACTGTAGAGATGCAGAGGTGAAAGTCTTGTGTATTGTGTGAAGTAAGACTTTAAAAGGAATGCTCATGGGTAACTGAGAAAGTAGTACATGCTAATATAGGGCTGTATGAGTCCTCCCAAAGGAGTTACCCTGAATGATAAGGATCTGCTGGTTGAGTTCACAAATCCCCTCCTAAAGACTGACTGAAGAAAAGCAGGGAAATTTCTTCATTTAAGTGCACACGATAAATTTTTTACCTACATTTTTCTTTTGAGTTAATGTCTTGGACTGTATGTATCTAGGTATTTCTAAGGGTGACCCTGAGCCAAAGAGACTGCTATTGTGTAGTCAGAACCCTCATTATACTCTACATAAATAAAATGTGGATAATACTACACATTTGATTTGAACTTAAATGTGGTGGTAATGGTGTTAGTGAAAAATGATAGTGTAAGCTCGATCTCCAGCTATATCAATTTTAGTTCCTTCCAACTCTGCAGTTTATATGAAGCAGACAGAGAGCTGGCTCATTCTTAATTTCACAGATGGAGAGACAGATACAGGCAAGCCTTTTTAATTTAGATAAGTGGGAATTCCATATATGCCTAAGTGGCTTAAATTTCATGGTTGTGGTAAACCTGCCAATGACTTTAAACAGTTAAGCGCTAGATAGTTTCTTGTTTAGAATGATCTTACCATGGTGTTATAAGGTTAAGTTTCTTAATCAAGAACACAATAGATTTTAGTTAGCAAAGTGAAAGTAAAACTTGTCTCTTACAATAATTAGTAATTTATGTTGCTCACAAACTCCCATTATTCTGTCTTGAATTCTTCCCAGAAAGCATAAGAATATTATCTATTGGAAGAACATTCTGCTACAAGAGTGTATGTTCCATAGCAAAATATTCAGGGTCAGTTTTCATTCTCCAACTCAGAGCACTTTCGATCTAGTGTCTGAGTACCTGAACCAAGTTTTCCTACTTCATATTTGTTCTGTGCTTACCCTAGAGGACAAGACTGAATTAGTGACAGAATTACACTGTTTCCTTGTGCCCTCTGGGGACTGAACTATCAACAACTCACTGCTTTGAGAGATCTTTACAGCTGTGAGTCAGGAATAACATTTTCTGAGACAGACTGGAGTTTTCAGCCGGGGCGTGAAGTTGCCTTTGAATTGTGAAATAAATTTTTTCATATTGATCTCTTGTGACACTTATCACTAGCATGTGGCTCCGCTTGTGAGAGGGGTTTTCATGCAACTTTCAAGCAAGTTCAATACCTCCTATAGTAAACTGCCTACCAAGGTAACCATTTCCTGTCTCTACTAAGACAAAATCTGAGCTTTCCAGGAAAATCGATGTGTTTAAGCAGATTAACAGGATGAAGAAAATTCACTATATATGTAGCTGATGTGACAAAAGTAGAGATCTGCTTTATTGCTTGGCATGGCATACAGTTTTAGTCATATGAAAAGGTCCTTGGACTGGCAATGCTCTTCAAGTGTATACTGGTTACATTAAATGTTGGAATTTCCTAATTAGGGCTACCTCCCCACTACCCCCAACAAACCAAACCACGTGACTCCTTTTGTAATTTTTCAGTTTCAATATTTTTCCATTCAATATGTGTAAATAAGTAATACAGCTTCATCTGTTGTACAGTTTCTTATCCTTCAAAGCTCTGTTTCAGCCTAATCCTCAAAAATGTTCATTTCTTTGGATCTTAATGTTACCATAAAGTCTTTTCTTGCATATTTAGGCAGTCAGTGAATCATTAAGCACAGCTACTCTTTTGCTGGAATTTACTGGTGTTGAAAATTAGTGCTTTAGTCCCTTAATTGGTTACCCCAGTTACTCTCTTCAAGAATTTCAATGCAACAGCTTGAACACAATGTGAAAAATTAATTCCCTGGAGTACTTGCTGGAGTAATCAAAAGTGGAATCTATACATTTATATCTCCGTGTTGCATGGTAATACTGTATCTTGATGATCAGAAGTATTGGAAAGAATTTAATAAGCTTATACTAGGCAGTGCACTATAAAAGCAGTTTTGTAAAGATTTCTTTAAAATCAGCAGAAGAAGGAGTTAAGGATTAATTATTTATTTAAGAATTGAAGAAATGCTTGCAATTTTTTTTTTGTCAGGAATACTATGTTGTTGATTTTATATCTGGATATGGAAAAGAGTACAGCCATTGGAAACACTGAGTTTCACATTTGCTGAGATTTTTTATGAAAGAAAATGTACCTTCTAGCAACAGCAGTTTTAAAAGCCATAATGTTCACCCTTTTACTATATCTGCCCTTTTCTGTCTGAAACTGTCATTAATGATTATCAAAGGTAGAGCAGAACAATAGTATATTCTACTTATAATAGTCAAGTTCTTTCCTCATGGGAAATAAGTTCTTTTTAGAACTGGTTCTGTAGAATCTGAGAAGTGCTTTGTGAAGATATTTCTATAATGTAATAGGTAGTTTTCGTATTTGATTTCACAGAGGGTATGACAAGAAATCCAAGTTGTATATGATATTCAGTGTTTGCTAGAACCTAAAACATATGAAACACAATTTATATTATCATCAACTTGTAAATTAATGGTAAGACAAAGCTGAACAATAATGATCTTTTATATTTCTAAATGTAGAATAACTTTATGCTATATTAACTATATTTTACTTATATAAATTTGATTAGGATAATACATTGTTCTGTAAATATATATATTAAAAACCTTTTATTGAAGTATTCACATAAAATTTGCTAGTAAGACGGATATTTTAGTCAAAAGAATACAAGATGCACAGTGTTAAACCAAAAAGGTGTGAAATCTACTCGCTGGGTACTTGCTGTTTCTGCTTGGTGGATAATTCTTTCATTTTCCACAGAAACTGGTCATTCAAACTGACATAGTAATTTTCTGACTGGCTAACTGAGGATACCTCACATTTCTGAGGATAGCATGACATTTTGATACTCATTAGTTTAAAATGTCATCTGGAAAGAAATTGCCTAATGTTTGGCACTTCAAATTATTTGAGGGTTATTACAAGTGAATATTTCCTGGTTAGTTTTTATGTCTTTTTTCTCTTGTTTAATTAATGTGAAATGATAGCATTATAAGAAGTTTCTTAATAAATATGTGCAGCAAGTAATGAATGAGGATCACCTTAGTTCTTACATTGGTTTCTTAAGAGAAGGTTTGGATCAGGATAAAACAGAACACCTCTCTTATAAATTGTTCTCATCATCCTTGGAACTTCTCAGAAGTACACTCTTTCAGTATCTATTAGAGTAAGACTAAAGAGTATCTGTACCCCCTCCTATTTCAGAGATCAGAACTTGGACCAGTGCATGTGTGCTTCCTTGTTTTTAGAATTCAAATCTACAATTAATTCAACTTCTGTATGACCTAAATTACTTTTTTTTTTTTCCCGTATTGCATGTTTTATAGGTAATGTTCAAGAGTGAAAGAAAAATGTGCTCACAATGTTTTGACTTGGATTAAGATGAGGGATGTGATGAGGAAAATAAATGTTTCCTATGAAGTGAATAGCAAATGATACTTCGCCAACTAAATCACAGGACTATCCCCTGAAGTATTGTCTCATGGAGCTGAATTAAGACTTTCTAGGAAGAATGTTCAAATTCCAAATCTTTCAAAATTTGTGTGGTTCCTTTAACAAAAGTCATACCAAGTGTGTGCATATGTGTTCAGGCAAAACTCTCAGGGTTCATTAGGTTGGTTATTCTCTCTTGATAGTGGTGGGGGTCATGAAAACATGCAAGCAGACTTATTTCTGCAAAATGTTTCAACGCATGTTATCAATATTTAAAAGCAGAGAAATAGGTTAGCTGGCTGGTTCTCATTAATTTAAATTCAGGGTTTGCTAATCAAGTTGATATTCATGATATGTTGGCCTAGCTTCATGTACGAAAATAACAAGACCCTGAATGAAGAATAACCTTTGAAAAGATTTTAATGATCTTGCATTAGTTTTTAAGCCATGCTTTATGTTTATTTTAACCCACAATATAAAGTTTTTTGTATAATCACAGTAGTTCAGTATGACCCCAAGGCCAAAATACAATTTGTTTTGTCTTAAATCTTACAGCTAACAGTGTTTGGTTTATTAGTACAACATCCCTTTAAGAAATCAATAATAAAACCAGAAAACTCACATAGTCTTGCAATTAAAGTTTTAGGGGTAACCTATGGATTAGACTCAGAGTTAAGAAAAGAATTAGTTCAGTGACATGAGTTGGTATCCTGCTTCTGGTTGGGGAGGCTGCTTTTATGTCTTTAGGGAGCCTTCAGCTTATTTCAAATTATAAAGATATGAAACATTCAGTATGAGGAAATGCAGTCCTTAGAAATGATCCATCATCTGTTCATGCCTCAGGCTTTTTAAAAACAATCTTTTTCTTTATCAGATTTTCAGGGGAAAAGGCAAATATTTAAATTAAAAACATTATACTACACTATTATACCACAAAAACATAGTCCTTTCTGAGTTGGAAGGGATTTAAGGATCAACTCTTAAGTCTCTGACCTGTACAGGGATCAAACTTGGAACCTTGGTGTTATTAGCACCATGCTCAGACAAACTGACTCATCTCAGGGCCATATAGTATATTTATATGAATTTAGGGGATCTTAAATGATCGATCAGCAGTAAAAAAATTCCTGAATTTATGCTGTCCACAAACTTAATTGGCTTCTATTTACTTGGTTATTTGGAGATGATTGGGTTAGAGACCATTTAATCCAACATGACATCCATGGTCCCTGATGGGATGAACCCAAATGTGTTGAAGGAACTGATGGACATCATTACTAGATCATTCTCAATCATCTTTGAAAGCTCACAGTAGTCAGAATGGGTAGATGAGGACTGGAAGAAAGCAAATGTTACCTTTGCCTTCAAAATGGCAAGGAGGACCTAGGGAACTACAGGCCTCAAAATTCTCTGTTTCCAAGACACTAAATTTAAAATTCTCTGTGATACCACATAGTCAAATACCACAAAGATATATTAATAATTTCTTGAAGAGTCTCAGCTTTACTTCAATTTATAAATACAATTTTTTACTATAATCAAGTCTACTGAAAATGATAGCTATGAACAATGTCTAGATTTTAGAGATCGTTCTAATTTTAAGATTTAAGGCAGCATTTTTTTAATACTTCGCAAAATTTATGTTCTGTATGCATGTACTATGGATTTGTTTCCTAGTAGGTTTATTATACCTGTATATTGCTTCCTACTTATAAAAAATCTCTTGAGATAAGCTGCTCATATTAAAACATTGTCAGGTTGCTCAAAAAAAAAATATTGCAAAGGTAAATATTGTCAGCAGTGATGGACTACTCTGATGAAGTGGTTCAGTATTTCAGTTCCAGTATGTATGAACTTTGCTGAGCGAGTGGCATGCTGACATTAATATGCTGGTCTGCCTTCCAAACCAGCGAAAGCTGCATTTTCATCAAGCATGCAAAAATCACATTTCTCTGTAGAAGTAAAGATGCCACAGAATGCAAGAATTTAGGGAAGTAATGCCTTTAATTCGGGTAAAAGAATTTTAAAGTTTACTTACAAATCAGCTGGGTCTTGCAATGAAATAGCATAGTTTTCATAATGAAGTGATTCTGAATCTTAAACGTTATCTTCTTGGGATTTGTAAACTCTTAGAGGGCAAAGTGTAAGGATCGAATTTTCAAAGGAGAATTACATGCTCAATTTCTGTTAACTAATCCTTTAGGCAGTATTGAAAATCTTTGCCTTACATCATAAATGCCACCAAGGAATCAGCTAGTTAGCATAATGGGTTCTAAAGTGAAGGGGAAGGATATTGGAAAAGAGGGGTAAGAGTGGATCATTCTACATACAAAATGCTGTGTTAATTAGGGATTTTATTTTCCTAGGTCTCTACTTTTTGTAATTCTTTTTCTTAAGGTTTGATTTTTTCACATCATGGCAGACAGCATTGGGGAGGAAAGAACATCCTTCTTTTGTTCTTCCAGCGGGTGGCTGACACTATCCTGTGTTGTCCCCCTGTCCTGGAAGCTGGGGAACAGAGCTTCCTTCATTTTCTGGCTGCTTCTGCACACTTCTGTGGAAGAGGTGGCACAGAGCTAATGTGCCTGTGCAATTTAGATATGAAGAGCTAAGTGTAACAATCCTGACTATTGTTACTAATTAAGTTTATGTTGTTAAACTTGGCCCCAAATAAAGACAGAGGTCTTCATCTTAAATTAAAAATGTAGGCACATAGGAAAGAAAGTGTGTGCCCTCAGGAAACCAGGTATGAATTTTGGACTTTGGTAGTGATGAAGTAACTTAGTGCTGTCTAGGTCTCTTTGAGGTTTCTAGTTTTATAAAAAGCCCTGTCGTGTAAGGGGCACGGTTCTTGAAAGTATCTTAGTGCTCTCCTGGAACCCATGTAGTAAATGGGCATAACAAATCTTTGCTAACGTGCTGGAAAGTGAATATCTGAGTGGGCAGGAGAATAGATGCTTTCATCTCAACATATTTATAAGTATGACATATATAGAAATTTCATCTAGTCTTCACTGCAAATTTTATGAATATTTTAATGGAAATATTTTAAAAGAAATATTTAAATATATTCAGATATCCATGTTTGAATTATTTGGGCCCCAAATTGACCTGAGAACACAAGAAGATCTGTTTAGGAAGTTAGTAAGATTAAGAGAAAAAAGAAAGAAAAAATAAAAATAAAGCAATAAAATAAAACATACTTAGTTTTTCTTTTCTGAAAAACTCTTCATATTTATTTACTGAAGCTGAACACAAAAAAGAGAATAGAGAAAGAAAGTCTAAAAGATGAAAAAGGAGTTGTCATGTATTAATAGAAGTGCAAGTGCAAGAAATACTGACATTCAGAGTTGATCGGTAGTGAAATTAAGGCAAAAAATATATGAAGAAAAATGTGCAGAATGAACAAAAGAAAAGTATAGCAATGATGTGAGTTGAGAATATTTAACATTATTGCTCTAATCTTATCTAGAAACCTTTTCATAGACAAATACAATTGCACAAGCAGAAATGAATCAAATGAAAATGACATCCAGGTCAACGAGGCAGCACAGCCCTCAGCAGTTTAACCACGTGATGCTCCTGAGATCCACTCTCATTCTGCCAACACAGCCGCCTACAGACCCTGCCAAGCAGCCAGATGCTGCTGGAAGATCAGGACCTTCCACAGTTGGCATTTAACTCTTGAGAGGGAATTAATAATGTTCAGGGGTTTTTTAAATAAATGATTATTTTAATGACTGAATTACATCTTGCTTTAATAGATGAATTTAAATTCTCATATGCTCCTACAACTGTTTTAGTAGTGATTTTGATTTTGACATGTGTTATGTAGTACATCCTATTGTAATAAAAACCTTGCTTTTTCTACTTGAATGTTAATACCAAAATAATTTCATCAGATCATCATACACAACTTTAATTAAAATGCATTCATTTTGTAAGGAAGTCAGCAAAGGCTTGATTTTTTCTTATAAAAAAAATCATTAATGATAGATGTAACATGTAGTGGAAGCCTGACAGTACTCATCTCATATCATTAACTTCCCAAGCACAGTTTCTCTGTTGTCAGTTTTCTCCTTTGACTTCTTTTGAAATAACATTCTCTTTGTAGTAAGCATAAGAAACTGTTCTTACACAACCTATGTGAGATTTTGTTTTAGACTACTAGCATATTAGATATCTTTTATCAGCAACTTTCCAAGACACAGAAACACACATTATTGAATCAGATTTATTGAAAATACCTATTAAAGACTTTAAGATTTTCTCTGGGGTTTGAAGAGATGCCATTTGGACTCAAGATACACTGTGAGGACTCCAGTTAGCACACTCTTCACATTTCCACTGCTTATTGGTTTTTTTATGTAGTTGTAAATCTCTGTATTGTTTCACTCCAAATTTGCAGGAACTGATTACAAAAAGATTTATTCCTCTTTAAGGAAAAAAAAAATAAAGGAAAAACAATGACAAGAAGATACCATAATTATTGCATATAAAGAAACACCACACTTTGAGGTTTTGATAGTGGACATTGGCTACCTTGCTACAAAAAAGGAAATATAATTATCCTTGAAAATTAATGGCTGTTTCAGTCTGGTATGAAATGTAACAAAGATAGTCTATATAGTACATGGTTGTCTTCCAACATCAGCCAAGGAAAGCTGACATTCAAAAGTCACACTCTTGATTTTTATGGCAAGCTGCTTTAGAATATTTGTTCCTGTAAAATAATGAATAGGATAACTATGCATGATAAATCAGACAATATTCTGTTTCTAGGTTGCTTGATAAATGCTATTGAAGGACAGTTCAAGGTTGCAGTGAGGAACATGCAGGGAATATGGAGGAAATAAATAGGTTGGTCTCTAGCTCTCTGACTCTAGTCATAGAAGTACTTGTGTTAGGTTATCTGACAAAAATTTACTCTGACCAAATTTGGATGCTGCTCAAAGTAAATCCACAGACTACAAAGAAGAAAAGGAACAAGTACACACTTTTGTAATGCTGTTTGGTTAGAGCTGGTGAAAAAACACCTCTTTCTTTTTTTTTTTTTCCTAATAAATAGTACATTCCTGTCAAAACCTTAACTGAATGAAAGATTTCCTTCCTGATGAACCTCTTCATATTTAGTACTTCAGTCTCTTCTTTACATTCTTTCTACATCAGTTGCACGTCTAGCTGATAACTGCAGAATTTGTTGACATCCATGGAGGACTATTACAAGGGATACTAATAGGTAGATGTCTTAAATTGTCACTATTGCCTAAGAGCTGTATATATGCAAAAGATGATAGAGGTGATGCTTAGATTTTTCATCTGTTTCCTCCAGTCCTTATGGGAACAGGAGATATAATCAAGGAACTGAGAAGAAATGAAAACTTGCACTAATTTTGTAAATTTCAACTTTTCTCACATGGTATATCCAAACTGGAATTGTTACCTTCCTTCACTTTATATGACCTAAATATTTTTCTGAAATTGCAGTGATGTGCAAAACATAAATTAATCAAAATATTAAAAAGAAAGTATGCCTCAGGAAAAATATAGGGTGAATTTTGTACTGGATATCTGCTGTGTAAGTTTCAGAAGATTAGAGTTTAAAAAAAAGATTTTAAATAAACAGAAGATTTTTTTCCCAGCTACAAAAGCCTACCTGGTGGCAGACTCAGACAAAATGTGTAAAGCCCTCTACTGTGCTGATGCTTATCAGAAGAATTTCTGACGGGTACACTAAAGAAACTTCTTGGGATTCTTACCAATACTAATAAAATAGCTTAAGAATTCAAAATCCTGTTATGCAACATTCCCTTATCACTCCCCAGGATGCTGACCTTGCAATGTTCAGGCAATATTTCTCCAAACTCATACTCATCCCAAAGCAAGCAAGTGAAGGTGTTGGCAGTGGTGATGGCCATGACAGAAGCCCGAAAAAATGCAGCTTTAAAACCAAGCATTTTTTGTCATGTCACAGAGTCACCACCTGTAAATGCAGGTAGGATTTTTGGGTTTGATTTTCAAAATATGGGCATGTCAGATGCAGATAAGACCATGCAGAGTGAACTCCAGGTTTCTGTCATCATAAATATTATTTTAGTGGCTTTATTGGCTAGGAATTTTGTTTGGTTGATCGATTTTGGAGGTTTTTTTGAGAAGCAGTTGCATTACTTTGATTTATAAATATATCTGTGAGACGCATTTATTTTTAAAATGAAGAGTATTTTTTTCCATTCTAATCTGAAAGCTACATATGATCTTTATGGCAACAACCAACAACAGCATCTATTGCAGCTTTACAGCAGTCTTATCACTACCCGGAAGTGACAGCTTATGATAATGTCAAAGATAAATCCAAATGGAAATTTTGACCAAATTTGACTGGCAGAACACAGTTTAAAAAAATCAAAAAACATGAAAACAATAACTGTTTGAAACACTAAGCACTCATGTACACTGAAAAGCTGTAGCATTCACTGTAGCTGAACTTCCAACACAAATGACTGAATATAATAAGTTTAGCACACGTGCATCATTCCCATGAATCTATGGAGCTGCTGTGGCAACAGGCTTTTGGTATAGCTTAGGAAGGAATGAGAAGGAAGGAAGGATGGCCATTGTTCATTTAAGCCCTGGAGACTTTTTTATTGCCATGGTAAGGTTTAGACTGTGGAAACTCAACTAATGCAAAAATCTGGTGTTCATTTTCAACTTTAGCACTGTTGAGGTCTGTTTGCATAGGATACTTTACATAAATCCCCATTAAATTTCCTTTTTACTTCCCCTTTTCCTATTTGCAAGTAGCTTGAATTCAGAGCTTGATCCAGTAGCCCAGAATCTGGACTTTCTTGTATTTACATCCCATTAAGCACCCTGTGTGTACACATTAAAATGTAATCTAGAGCTGGAAATAATGAAATATTTATTTGCAACCTGCACAAAGAGTAGCAGGAAGTGACTAGGAATAAGATAACTGACCCTAGGAGACATGGGGATTTGCTTCTCAATTTATATAAGGTAAATTTTTCAAAATGCTGCTCTAAAGTGCATTATACAGTGCATGATTTTTAATGTTCTTATTTCCATCTCAATGTAAGGATAGAGATGAACTTCCACCGGAGTTTAATTCTCTGCTTTACCGCATCATTGTCTTGTTGCATTAAAAGTTAAGCCTTTGAATTGCCACTACCTTTAAATTGCAAAATTTCATTAAATTGCCACGTAATGAAAATTATATTTTGCTTAAGGCATCAGGTGTTTTCCTTTGCTGTTATAGAATGGAGGAATTTTTTCCCCATCCTTTACAAATAAAATTTCATCCCTTGATTGTCTGACCAAAGAGTCAGCTTGGCATTTATAGGAATGTGGGATCCTTGCTTCAAATTACCAGTCTATTATTTAATTTATTAGAAACAGATATGTATACAATTGCAGTGAAACGTGATGAAAAAGCTCCCCATATTGAGAAACAAAAATAAAATCCACTAGTTTTTTTGGGTTTCTTCTTAACTGTGGGATGGTTCATTCATGTTTGTACCACTAATACATGAAGCATACTATAATGTCTAGGTGGGAAGAAATATTTATCCCATAATCAATAAAAAAGTCTAATGCTTTTCTTTTTATAAAATATGGTCCTTTTTTTATCCCTGTTCTGTTGTTCCAAAATCTGTGTAATATTTCACAGAATACCTTTTTAATTTTACTATGAGGAGTGGTGAAATGCTTTTTTCCCCAGCAAAATCAAAACCTTAAGAAATTACCTTGGTATTGTGTTCAGTCTGGCACCTCCTGGTAATTCACAGCATAAAGAATTTTCAGCATTAAGAAAACATTTCGCTGTGAAGTCTTTCCTCCTGATTCTTTGTGAGTGTTGGAGAGGCAGCTGGAGAAACAGGAAAGCCATTCAGGATGTGATCTTGATGAAGATACTGCTCTCTCTCATTGCATGTCCACAGATGGTTCACATAGTGTCCCAGGCAGAATGGAAATTTCAGACAAAGTTTATCAGGGAGATCCTCCCGCTGAGTCACAAGGTTGAGAAAAACCTCCCTTGATTTCTAAGCTCCTTCTCAGAGAGGAGTCTAGGTATGGCTGGATCCAATTCTATTCCCAGATTTGGTCAACAATTCATGTCTAAAGATTTATATGGGGCAACTGAGCTTTTATACAACAATGTCATTCAGGATTAAGGATGACAACCTAAATATATTTCTATTTATGCAATAAATTATTTATTTAAATTGATGATGATAGTGATAATGATTAGACTAAAAGACTTTAATCAGAATTATTTACTTCACAACATAGATCATTAAAACTAGTACCAAAATGCATTATTTATTGAAGCAATATTGAAGCAATGATGCTAAATCTAGCAAAATTATTAAGTAGAGATTGATGTTACTTACCTGTACCAATTACTGATGGCAATTCTTGTTTTCTGTGCCTGAAGAATTAAACCTGAAAAGCCTCCCAGCTCAAAGGAGGAAGCCTCACACACAGTCCAAGAAGGAGTGTCTTAGAGACGCTGTCTTTAAAAAGTGGGACTGGCCTTTCACAGTATAAAGTGATTGTCAGTCATGTTTCTAGGTGAGTCATGCAGACTTTAGCTCATCAACTTTAAATAAGTTATCAGTACCATCACTTGTTAGTTCTTTCATCGGGAATTTTGTCTGCTATATGCTCACTGGTGCCGTATTCTGTCAGAAATTGTTCGTTACATGCTCAGAATGTTTAACTTTTGTGTTGATAAGTTGGCCTGGTCTTGGCATTCTTAACTCCAAAAGCAGCATAACCTCCCTTCTCCATCCACCACGGATAACTTTTGTGAGTAGGTTAAAGTTGAAAGTATTTTACTGCTTAAGCAGAGCTTCTGCTACAGGTGGTCAGTGTGCCTGAGGCTGAGGAAGCATTTGTACTGGGAGAGGCAGTGACTAACTGGCATACTACCTTAAATCAGAGCTATTAGAAACTCGTTTTCAGTCTTTTGATGATTTCTCTTATAAATAGGTGCTATGAAGACAACACAGCATAAGATGTGGAGTGAACGCTAAAGAGCCAAAATCTTCAGAATATGGGCGCTTAGAATTGCAGTGCAGAACAAATAGATCTCAGCAACTCCTGTAAGCATCTATTGCTCAGTCTTCAGGTTTAAGTGAATGTATATGCACTTATTGGAAAGTGAGAAAAAGCAGATGTCTGGGACCAAGTAAAAGAATTTGTGAAAGTTAGTAAACTTTAAAAAAAGAAAAAAAAAAAAAAGAAAAAAGCCAGCTGGATAGTTAGAAAAAACTTTTGTTTGTTTTATGGATACTTAGTGCAACATTAAAAATTATAAACTCAAGCTATCTAAGTGTAACAAATAAAGGGTTTTAGTCCTGGCTGACCTGTTCAACTCAAATTCAATTTCACCTTTGAGGTCGTAACAGATGTCTATGTAGACTGGAAGCTAAAATTCCTTTTATGGTAATATTCAAAGCATTCAGTTTTCACTTCACAGATTTCATGTTCCATTTGTTGTCTTAAAAGATTTTCTCTGCACTAGAATCAAGAGTAGTTTTACATTTCACTATAGCAAGATCTAGTTTTACCTTAGGAATTCACTTGTTATTTTTATGCAGAATATATAAGAACTGCACCATAATAAATCAGATTTTTTCCCTTTTTCTTCTTTTTCTTTAAGAGTGACGTCATGCGGAAGGCAAGTCCCCGGACATGCAGTCCCGTAACGGTAAATGCAGTCCTCAAGGACCTTACCGTCCTTCCTTCACTTCCGTCCCTTAATTACATTTACCTGTCACGTCCGTCCTTCCTTCCCTTACATCCTTCCTTCTTCCACTGTCCCTTCCCTTCCCTTCCCTTCCCTTCCCTTCCCTTCCCTTCCCTTCCCAACCTGCCCCTTTTCTTGTTAACAAGAAATCCAAATTATTTTCAAGCAAATACTGTTTTAATGAATGCTTGATTTGTATGGTGCCAGCTTTTATACTAAATTATTCAGGTAAAAATAAACATGGACAGTTTGAAAACAAACTAATGCGATGAATTAGACTGAATATAGAATTAATGAAAAACAGTGCAAATATTTGTTGGTACATTTAACTGTGAGGAGTAAGTGAAAAGGAACAGAATTTTATTTTTAAAAAAGGCAAATTTAAGTAAATATTCTTCCTCACACTTGTTTCAGTGGTAGATCTATTGAATCTGTTCACACGGGGATTATGTTAAAGATTCATTTCATATGCCGAATGTCTATGTCATCATTTAACACATGGTCCAAATTACTCCAGGAAGCTTTTATGTGAGGGTTGTTTATAACTTAGACTATTTTCTTAATTAACTGCACCCTAAGAAAATGCAAATGAGGTGTCACAGAGAAGGGAAATTCCTTTGTCATCTCATTGCCACTTGGATCTCTGTCCCATTGTGCATGTAGAGGTGTGCAGTGCTGTTTTAGATGACTTATTTTTGATGGTGGTTTGGTTCCTACTTCCCAGATGCTGCCTGGGCACCAGGTGGGTCTCCAAGTCACACATGTGTGTTTCACCTGTGCAAAGGACAGCAACAAATGAAATATTCAGACTCTGGACCCTGTGTTCCCCTTGCAACACTTGCTGCCTGTCCAGTCAAGTATTGTGGGAATAGCACACATCCCCCACGGGGTCTCTGCAGCTGACAACTTTTCATGTCCACAGATGTTCTCATGCAGCTATGCTGTGCTTGGATACACACACATGGTGGCTGCCAGAGTGCTCCAGGGACTCCAAACATTCCCCATCACAGCTGGGCTTTAGATGCCAAGTCTGCTTCTGTGTCCCCGGAGTCAATAGTCACAGTAGAGAACTTTACTGAGGGGATTCAAATGTTAATAGAGGTGTATACCTGCAGAAAAGGAAAACATCTTCCTGTGGATATTTGTGTTTGATTAGTTGGATGGGACCCAAGTTCCTGCATAAGTCTGTGTTGCATTTTTCAAGTCCCAAGAGAGTGTCAATTCAGTCAGCTGAGCAAGAATTCATGGAGAACAGTACCTCATGAAGAAAAGCTAAGTTTTTAATTAGATGGGCTGAGAAAACTGCCAGATTAACCCTAGTTATAACTAGAAGATTCCTTCTTAATAAAGTGTCCAGAACGAAGTTGTAAGCTGCCAATCATACCACTCAGTTCAGACTGGGCAAGTTAAAAAATTAGGTTGGATTTTCTTTGGTATGGCTTTTTTTAGTTTGTTTGTGTGGTGTTGGGCTTGGATTTTTTGGGTTTGGGTTTGGTTGGGTTTTTAGGGGTTTTTGGTCTTTTTTGGTAAAGATATTGTTTATTTCCTGTTTTGTCCCTGTAAAATATTCCAGAGTACTGAAAAGTAAATGATTTATACTTGTTGTCACATCATATAGATGCTTCTAAAGCAGAAATATGGATACCACATAGTCTTTCATTTAACTGCTGCTGTGATTTGTGAGCACATATGGTAGTTCATCACAGTGGTCATGATTGAGATTCTGCTGTGCTGTACAAACACAGGACAAATGTCCTCTACTCCAGAGGCTTCCTAAACTTCCAGGCTTTCCAGATAGGTTGCTTTCTGCAGAAACAAAATTCTCACTGCAGTTATTGCTATTCTTTTATACTTCCAGCACTCTGTGCAAAATATGTTTCATTGTCTAAGAAAAGTAAGAAATGTATGTAATTCACAAAAAAATTCAGTCACATAAATAAATTTCGAAGCACACCCAGTGTTTCATTATGCCTTGTGTTTTTGATTTTAAAAAACCCCACTATATTTAAAGGACTGAACTTTTCTCCTTTATCTGAATTCAAAGATGCACAGAAGAAAACCATGTGCAAGAATTAGGTTTTATTTTGTTTGTGACAGATTCATTGTTTGCTTTTGCCAGGCTCCAAGCCACCCACTGAACAACATGAATATTCAGGAGTTGTCAGCAGCTGCAGCCAGCTTGATTTTTCTCAAGAATTCTAGTATATAAAATGACAATGAATTCACTTCTGTATGCAGCAGTTGTGCTTGAGCTGTTCCCTGATATGATTATTTTGTAACTTTTTGAAAAATCTGAGAAGTATTCATGGCTACCCCAAAACCTCATCAGCTCAAAACCCCTTGAAAAAGCCATTAAGTTACAGATCTTTCTATTTCAACATGAATATCTGCTGCCTTATAGACAGATTTAGGAATGTATACACTTGAATAACTATAGTCTTACAATCAGGCACAGTGAGCCTGCAGGATACATGTATTAAGTTTCTTGGATGTGATTTCAGAACAGGTTTTCAGTTTTCAGTGACCAAGTATGTGGTTTTGGAAGTGACAATTTGTGATTGCCTGGAGAAAGAGGTTACAGTATAAGCATAGAAGTCTGGATCAATCTGTGAATTTTTTTAATTATACGTGTGAGTGCTATTTATTCTCTTCATGAAGATTTTGGAGATGTAAGAGACACATATGTATGATGGTTATGTTATGGTCAAGATGACAATGGTAACTGCAATGAATACTGAGCTCAAAGGGTTTTGTGCTGACAGAAAGCCATAGCAGCATCATGGACTCTTGAGAATGGCTGGGAAAAAATCTCCAGTTAGGTGTGGTTTGATTAATGGGAAGACACTTCTTGGTGTGCCCAAGAATGCTGTAGTCCTCTGAGATATTCCAGACCTACTGCTGCAAGAAGAAAACAAATTGCTCTTCAAACTTAAAAAGGAGTAAAATATATTCAATCAGACTCCAAAACAGCTCCAATCAGACTCTGTAACAGCTGCTTGGATTTTCACAAGTGGCGATTGAAATTTTGAGTTAGGAGGCTGTTTAATAAGGCTGTTGTTTAATACATGGATGGATAAGAACCTGTCTTGACTGTGGAATATGGTCAATATGAATGCAGCTTTGTTTATCCATGTGTACTCTTCTGAAGAAAATCACTGTCTTTAAATAGTCAAAGTAGATTTTTACTCTTCAAAATAAAATAGTTAAGCTAGAGTGGAGAAGGTTTTATGTCATTTATATTTCAGAATACATTCTGGTTTTTACAATATAAGTCTAGTTTGGGTTACTCCTAACTTTCTGAAGCACAAACATTTAGGACCATAAATTTTCTGTTCTTGGTAAGAATTTATTTTAAAAGGTTTTCTTACAACTTGGGTAACCTTTTCAGGAGTTTGAAATTACAGAGTAGTGTCTATTTATAAGAGTGCTCTAATCTCATTTTCACAGTAAAAAAGAATTGATGCTAACAGAGACATTGCCAGTAACAAGCAAGGTTTTTTCAAAGTCAGGATACAACATAAAGCCAATTGTAAAGGGCACCATTCGCTCCTGTTTGACTGCCCTTATTAATTTAGATCTCATAAATCCTTAAAGTCTGCCTTCTTGCCTCCCTTACAAGATATAACTCCCCACATATCCTTACATGGGAATCCTTGTATTTAGTTTGTTTTCAGTTCAAGGTGGTAATAAAACACTACAGCAAAGCAAAAGATAAAGAGATAAAAACCTAGTCATATATTCGTGAAAGTTCATGTGTATGAAAAAGCAATCAATAGGTAACCACTTTATTTGTGTACTCCTTTCCTGAGGAGTATCCCATGAAGTCTGGATTGATGTCCTGGGGTGACTTTATGATGCTGAATTGTATCTGCATTCGTCTGTTTAGCCTAGAAGTAAGTTTTGTGCTTTTAAAACTAGATCCCAGACTGAAGTGGGGGAGAGGAAAAAGGGGTGGAAATTTTTTGTGGCTGTTTTCAAAAAGAGAGAGATAAAAGTTTCAGCTCTCTCTCACTCAGTGTGTGTTGTCTGCTGCATGGACAGATTTTTCACGGGAATTTTTCTTTGCTTTTTCACTGATTTTCCTCCTTAGCTATGGCAAGGAAAGTTTTCCCAAGACTGGTTTGTTGTGGGTTTTTTTTGTTTGGTTTTTTTTTGTTTTTTGTGGTTTTTTTTTTTTTTTTTTTTTTTTTTTTTTTTTTTTTTTTTTTTTTGGTGGGTTTTTTTGGTTTGTTTTTTTTTTGTTCCCTGGGACTGTTCAAACCTGCTCTGGACTGAAACCCAGAAGAGCATCAGGAGCTCAAACCTGTGGCCCAGTGGGGCCTGGACACGGCATTTTCCAGTGCAGAGGGACTGATGAGAGACTGAGCAAGCTGAGCTACACCCCACAGAATGGACTTCCTGAATTTGCCATCTCTTCAGAACAACTTCTTCCATTGTTTTACATTATTCATTTTTTCATGTTTGCCAGTTACAACATTTTGCTTGTAAAATAAAGAGTTTTTTCCACTTCTCTCGAAGGAGTTTTTGTCTCCCAAAACGGGGGGGGGGGAGGGGGCGCCTGAATTTGCTTTCCAGTGGGACCCCATTCACCCATTCAGGGGTTTCCTCCCAAATTTTCCCTATATCAGGATAGCTGAGTATGCATTTCCCAAGAAGCCCTACATTACCCAGAGTATTATTGTACCCAATTCATTTTATTAGTTGTTATCACAAAGATGTAGGAGGGAAAGAGGATATAACCAGTTAGTTTTCATGAGATAAGCAGCACAGGTAAACTACTGGTGCAAAACAAGAAGACATTTGGAATTTTGTTTCTTACTGATATAACTTCAGCCAGCTTTTTCCTTTTGCTCTTTCTTCCTTTTGTAATTAAATTATTCCTTGTTCATAGGGGGTTGTGCCTCTCCAAAACACTTCCAGCTGTCCCTTAAACTGTGAAATATGAAAATAAAGACCACATGGAAAAGCAAATTCTCTCACTTTGCTTTTACAAAATTGGAGTACTACCTGTTCTGGGTTTGCCTCTGCAGACTAATTCCATTTCTCCACTGTTGAGCTTTCACTCACTCTCCTCATATTGCTGCTCCGAGGGTTTTAATAAATGTAAAAGAAATTCCATTATAGCAAAAATTGATTCTAAGTTCCAGAAAGCTGTAAACTCATGGGGGAGAGAAGGTGAAGAATAAAGAAAGAAATATGGAGCAATAAAGCCATATGGTGTTTGCAAACAAAGCAGAAAAAAGTTTGAAGCAATACATGTTGCTAATGGAAGTTAATGACCCAGAAGCAACTGTGATCTTCCTCTCAAATTGCTTCTCTCTGGTCTGTGTTTTGTCATCCAAATGGCTCCTTGATGGTGTTCTGTTGTTTCCTCTCTCATCTCAGTCATGTTGCAGCCCTTTGTCACCTGAGTATTAGTTTGCATGGAAAATGGATCTAGTTCAGTTTGAATCACCACAGGATTTAACAAAATGAAAAAAAAATTATTTTGATTAAAGGAAATGTTTTGAAGGGGACTTGGTGAGGTAAATAAAACACTTTCAATTTTTCTTGAAAATTGTTAATTTACATCACCACTTTATTGAATTTATTCCAATTTATTGAACTGTGGTTAATTTACATTACAAGTCATCCTCTTTTTTGTAGCAAAAAAATGAAAAACTTATTTCAGAGAAACACCATTTTTTGCTGAATAACCTCAAGGGGCCTTCGGCTTTCCTGTTTGCCTTGAAACCTTATCAGGGCAAAGTCTGTCCAGTGTTTGTGGTTCTATGACAGGAATCTAAAAATAACCTATCTGGAACCCAAACTCTCTTTCTTAGAACTGCTACAAACCTGACACCATCTGAAAGACCTTCAGAACTGTTTTATTTGAAAAGTTCAAGTCATCTGTAGTCATACTTGCTCCTCTTGTATATCTCATCTCCTCAAGGCTTGAGTCGTGCTGGAAGTCAGCAGCAGCTAATGTTTTATTTAAAATACAAGTTTGATCGCTTTCTTGACAACTTACTGTTTAATTTTCTACTTATGCTGTAAGCTTTTTATGCCAGAGTCTTCATTTCATTTAAGTGCAGGATTTGTGGGTGCTACCAGAAACCCTTGTTAAATACAACCATTTTATGACTAGCTTTTCTTAATTTCACAAACTGCTTTTTATAATAGATGTGCTTCTATAATGCCATGGCAGCAATTTGTGGCTCAGCCTCACATGGGTTGCACAGAGAACAATTCATATCAGATTTCATTTCTTAGTAATTATGTTACCCTCATGGGGTGTGGGCTAACGGTCACACAGGTGAAAAATATTGCTACTAGTGTTCATTTATAGACAGAGATTGCTCCATAGTATAGATAGATATGTTGCTCCATAGTGTATTGGCACTGATTCATAATTTTGTCTACTATAACTTTCTCTGTATATTTTTTCATATGTCTGAACATAATACCCTTTTGCTGTAGGTTCATTACTCAGAGTGGCACATTATTATGGGGCACAAAAAGCAAAACTGCTTTTGTAAACATTTAATAAGCTGAATCTTGATCTCCTATGGACCATCTAGAGAATGAGTGGTTGTTTTTGTTGTACTCTGATTTGGATTTCTGTTGTTTGTCTTTCAAAAACTACAAATTTGCCACCTAAATCACACCTTCTTGTGGTACAGAATACGTGGCATCTAAAAAATTACTCTCATTGTAGTCTTTCCAAGTCATTTAGGAAATTTATTTATTATTACAGTCTGCCATCTGCCATTAACATGATGCCAAAATTTAGATGATCTTCAATACACCAATATTATGTTTTGGGGCAGGAGTGTGCTTTAATAGCGTAACTTGGACACATTAGCATGAGTACAGGAGAATCTAGATTACTCTTTTAATATTTAATCTTGTCACCTTCTATTTTCTTATTCTTTCCATAACTTTAAATGCACTACCTTTTCTGCCAACAGAAGAGTCAAAGGAAAATTATTTATCAGCATTTGCAAATCTGTATTTTCTATATTGAAAAAGATTTATTATTTCATTAATGGAGAAAGAACTGGAATTCTCCATCTATCCCTCGTAAAATGGCTTAGCATGCTTAGGTAAGCTAGATCAGATCTCATGATCCTCTTCAGAGATATGTTTATTTTAGTTTGAACTTGAACTTTTGTTTTTTCAGTTTCAAGGGTTTCATTTGAATGCATTGGCCACATGGAGCAAGTCAAGGGTCTTCAACTTGCAGGTGAGGAGGTTCTTTTCTACCAGTGGTGTATTCTGGTTCAGTGTTTTTCATGCTTACAGAACCTCAACTTTAGATTAGAAAAAAAGAATAAACAGGCATTTGGAGAAGGCTTAAAATTAATCTTTCCTTATATCTTTATAGCAATGAATTCAGTAATTTCTCCAGAAAATTGCTGCTTTGAACTGTTTCTTACTCTGCTCAAAACAGAGTGTGTCTTCTATTGTCTCCCACTTTACAGGGTGTTGTATATGCAAGGTCTGCAACCCATTTGTGTAACTAAGGCTTAGTAGCAAACTCCTTGTCCTTACCAGGCCCTCAGACTCTGACCTTCCCTTCCACTTGCTTCTTGGAAAGCTTTGCATATGAGTTATTGACAGAACTTCAACTTTTGCCAATGTAGCTTGGGAGTTCATAAAACATGTGAGGTTTCTCACTGTGTGAATGCCAATGAATCATTAGATAAGAGAAATAGGCAGGAAGTAATAAATAAATTACTGGCAGAATCAAAAATCGGGAAAATCGAAAAAAAAAAAGTCCATAATATAAATAGGTTTTGCAGAATAAAATATATGCTGGTATGTTTAAATGACATTCTGTATTGGGTTTTGCATGGGCAGATTTTGGTAAATGTTACTTGTTGCAGAAGCTTGACTCAAAATAAGCTCATAAATCTAATGTAGGAAAATATATACAAACTATCCTTTTAAATGTATGCATTATATTTCTGAAACCGCAGCATTTAAAAGTAATATACCTGTTATTCTAATTTGGTAGTTACAGATTTACACTTAAAATTGCATGTGTTGAAAAGAATTAAGAAAATGTGCTTACCATTATAAGTTTTGTCTCAGGAATATAAAGAAATCTCTGACATTCTGTGTTCTCTTACATCTTAAAATGAAAGTTGTTCATTAGATGAAATTATGCACCCTTCACTATTATTGTATCTGGTCTCTTCATTAGGGGATGTAAGGGATCTTAGCTTCCACTGCATGCCATACAGAAGTAAAATCTACAGACACATAATTCCAGTCCATGTCTATTTTTCCTCTTTTCTTGATATATTAGACATAACTTGTAACATTTAGTGAACTTTTGCACTAAGAAATTTTGCCTTTGAGGAATGGGACTTTATTTTCCTTATCTTCATATGTGAACACTCTGAGTGCATCCCTTTTTCCTCTCCATGGTAGGTATTCAGTGAAACCAGCAGTGCAGGATAAGATGGTACTGCCTTTAGGCCATGAGAAAGAGCAAACTTATGTTAAGGCAGTTTTCCCATGTTTTAGAAGGAGATAGCCTGAATCAACCACCAGCAAGAAAAAAGGGACAGCAAATATATGGAAATGGGTATAGAAATACAGAAAACTAGGGGAAAAAAAAAAAAATCTATAAATGAAAGACAAGAGGTCAGCTAAACATGAAGATTGCTTATTTTGCTGAGATGGATTATGGTGATAGTAATATATTCAAGTCCTGTAAGTACCCTTAGACAGGCATTTGTGAAGGTAGACTTTTTCTGTGCAGACAAAACCTTGATAAAACTTCCACAATTCTTCTATCTTGATGTCTTGAAAAGTTAAAAAGGGACAGCAACTGAACATGGACCTTTTCTTTGCCTTCTTCCACAGCCTGGCTTTTACCCATTATATCTGCCAGCTCCAGTTTTAAATTTAGCACAGAGTGGTATCATGGTATAGCACAGAATCATGAGTAATGGATACGTTTAGAAAATAAAATTATCCTGCTCCTAATTGCAGTTTAAGACTAGGCACAGTTTGCAGTGAAATGAAGACATTTGGACTTCAGATGATTTTCCACAGTGTCACTATAAAAGTTCTCCTAGATTCAGTATAGGCAAGAATTTCACTCACTGTTTTGCTATATAATTTATCAGA
Organism: Certhia americana; assembly: GCA_018697195.1. Lineage (NCBI taxonomy): Eukaryota > Metazoa > Chordata > Aves > Passeriformes > Certhiidae > Certhia > Certhia americana. Next base: position 41,604,204 of record CM031860.1, on the reverse strand, counting down.
TGCAAAAGAGAGAGTGTTAGCTTAAAGGATTTTCTTGTTGAGTTTTAGATATATGATGTCAGGAAATCAAACAATTCCAAAGTTTCTTCCTACAGTTGTGACAAAACGGCCCAGGAAAATGCATAGAACAGGACTATGCAGAATAAAATTTTGAGGAAGACTTGTGCTCTACAGGTGATGCTTGCAGTGCTCAATATATAGTAAATAACAGTGCAGTGAAATACTTGAGGTGAAAAGAAGTCATATCCAATGCATATAAAAAAAATATGATCATCATCAATACAGAAGGAACTCAAACAGGTGTTAAGAGACATGAGAATCATACTTTGTAACAAATAGCTGCAAAGGAAATGATTCATGTACCAGATAATGGAAATAACAATTATAGTATAGCACACAACAATACGGGAATGAGTCATAAACTACTTGAACCAGAGAAGAGAAACATAACTGACAGTTTTGTGGTGAGGAGAAATGCAATGAGTGATAGTTCTGAAAAGCAAAAAAAAAAAATTCCTGAGTTGCGAAAAACAATTCTCTTGGAAGAGGGAAAAGTCTGGCATTTGTTGTATAGTTCCAAGCACTACTTTGGTCATTCCTTGTTAATGTTGCATGTGGCATTTGTATTTTTTCCTTACTGACCACAGAGGAAAGGTGATTCTTCTTTTGTACTGTTTAACTCATTATTACGAGCACTGAAATTCCATTATAATGCCTCAATTAGTATCCCCAAGAATAGACAAGATACATTTGACTGGACTTGGCTGAGTTCAGAAGAGCTTGGAAAACTGAATCCCTGTGTGAGCCCCAATTCCTGTTCCTAGTTTCATCACCTCAAGACCAAAGTGAATGACATGGCAGAAGACAAGCACAGATTCTGTGTCCGGTTTCATAATATTACATGGTGCTGATAGATCTCCAGTTGCGATACAGATCACTTTGTGACTTGAGTCTCACATTTCTGTACATCAAAACAAACACGAAGAGAAGTGAAGCCTGTTTGGCACCTATTTCTGTTATATCAGATGCATTAAAATTTGGCAGAATTGCCAGAGGAAAAGTAGTTCTTGTGGCAAACTTTTATTGACTTTCTTTCTGTCTCTGACTACACAGCATTTGAAATTCATGGTGCTTATGCATTTAAGTTAGTTTGGATTTGGACTTTAATGATATAAAATATTTAAAGAACTCACAACACAGTGAATGGTTTCTTGGAGTGAGTTAGATCTCTCCCCGTGCATTTAGATACCAATGATGTAAAGCCATGTTTACACAGAGAGCTTGGGTTTACATAAGTCAGTCCACAAAACTTCACTTACTGTCAAATGCCTGAAAAACATTAGGTTGACTTCCATCTCAGCCTATTTCTGAAACTTATGTTCCTTTTTCTGTTTTGTTTTGGCCTGGTTTTGGCTAAGACAGGGTTTATTTTCTTCTTCATAGCTAGTACAGTGCTGTGTTTGGGATTTAGTATGAAGATCATATTGATAGCACACAGATGTTCTGACTGTTCTGGGTATTGTTTACACTAAGTCAAGGACTTGTCAGTGTCTCCTGCTCTGTTAGTGAGGAGCTGCACAAAAACCTGGGAGGGAGATCATAGCCAGGACAGGTGATCCAAACTGTTCATATTCCATACTACAGTATGCCAGGGAGTTACTTCCAGGGGAGTTACCTGGAACTGGGGCCTATCACAATTCTGGGACAGGCTTGGCATTGGTCAGTGGGTGATGAGCAACTTGATTTTCTTGGGTTCTGTTATCCTCTCCCCCTCTCCTTATTACTAAAATCCTTACTAATTTTTTTTTTTTTTTTCAAAAATTAAATTGTTCTAACCTCAACCCAGGAGATTTGCCTTTTCTTTCCGATTCTCCTCCCCACCATGGGAGAGTGAAACAGTGTCTGCACGGTACTTAGCTGCTAGCTGGGCTTAAACTGCATCAGCTCTTCTCTTTTGTCTCCAAGTCCAACTGGACGTGGCATCCAATCCCTCTGTACTCAGGTTTTTATGTTTTGCTTCCATGAAGCAGAAAGAATCAGGATGTGTCCAGACGAGATCCTGAAAAATAGCATCACATTTCTTAAAACAAGAAAACCTGGAATACTCCCCACTTACAGCAAAAAGAAAGGGAATGTGGGAAGTCTGCAATGTGGACCAAGGTGCAAATGAAGAAACAGTAACTTATTTGATTCTGGTAAACTTTGATGAGCTTCAACTTTAAACACCAAAGATTGCCCTGTCTTTTTTCATTATGTTCATAAAATTATTTTCTTGTTATTTTCTTGTAGTCCATACCAGTTTCGAAAAAATGCTGCAGCTTTTTTTCACTTATGTTTTTTGTGTTTATAGTAGACTTCTGGTAAAAGTCTTTTGATAAAACAAATAATGCTTGAAACATGGCCAAGATTTAATTCCAGAAAAGACTAACTATATTAGCCAAAAGTATTGAAATAAAGGTTGAGAAATGCAGTTACAAAAGTTTTTCAGCCAGTGACTAGACCTGAAAGAGTTTCTTTGGAACCCTTCAATCCTTTCAAAATATATTCTGATTCTATTGTCCAGAATTCTATAGAACTCAGGACAACTTGTGTATGCATACGGAAATGAAAGTAGTGTGAAAATGAAAGTAGTGTGAGTTTTGTTATGTGCAACCTAGGAAATTGGACATATTTCTCCTAACATACTGTACAATTCCGGAATGCCTATTTTTCTTTTGCCAGCAATTTTTTTTTATGTGAACATCCACAGCATCTGAAAATGGTTGAACTTGCTTTTTTCCTGCTTCTTTATTATAAAAGATTATCATGACACCAGGACTATCAGAGAGAAGAGAGGAAATGTTTCAGAACTAAACTGGTAATTGATAGATCGTAATTTTTTCTCTGATGATATTTTCTGGCTTTCTGGTTGATTCCCACTGTGCTTATAGCATTTTATGGAATCAAACCAGTGAAAGTTAATGTAATAGGAATTAAAAACTGTATGAAACAGGGGGAAATATAGCATATAATTTTTGGTTTTACAAAGCATCATGTGCAATTCAGGTAAAGCTAGGAAAAACTTTCAAACAAAGCCAATGCAAGATATCATAATGAAATTTTCTTCATTAGTTTTGGCAAAACAGAAGATAAGCAAGGTTAAACATAATGGTTATTTTCTTATCCCCCAAATAAAGTAAAAAATTTTGTTTATTTAGTTTAGGAAAAATACAACAGCTAAAGTGAAATCAAGAGAAAGAATATTCACAGACAAAAGAAAAAGGTTGCTCTTTCATAACTATAGGTCTCACATAAATTTTGAAATCATGTGTATTCACCTTTGTTATTTGTAATTAGATAGATTACACTGTGTAGCTTTTATTACACTGCCTGCAAATGTTAGGATGTAAAATCTGTTGGAAATACAAGTGTTAGTCTGAAGACTCAAAATTGATCTTTGTTACCAAGACTTTTTTCATTTTTTCATATCATTTTTTCTGGACCTCATATCAAAAAGTTAAGGTACTAGCTGAAAAAAACTAACCAAACAGAAAAAGTTAATGAAGTTTGGTGTTACAGGAAAGGGAAGGTGACATGGCAAGTTCCTATGGAGAACGTGGGTTTCAATGTTCACTTACTACAGGAAATAGAAAGAAACACTGTGAAGTTCTTGGCCCCTGCAACCTGCTTAAAGGATTTTACTAGGGAAAAATCAGCACTTTCTTTTAGTCAGTTGTATGAGAGAGTCCAGAGTTACAGAAATGTGATGGGGAAAAAACAGGGATTACAGATTGATTAATTTTATCCCATGTAAACTTCTGCCTCATCAAGTGTGTATCAGCAGAGCAGCTTGAGAGTGTGAGAACATACTAATACTATAATGCATTGCTCTCTTCAAATATAAAAAGGAAGCTGAAGCAGGAAAGAAAGGTCTCAAAACTCTAAGAGAAATCTAAAGCCAAATAGAGTAGTAGGCCACCATGTCTTGGCTGACAGCAAACTATTGCAAAACTACACAGATTTCATGATTCTTTCTAATGCTGGAATTTTGAACAGAAAACAGATTTTTCCATACTTGTCCTTTAATCAGTGTGCTGTGAATGACACCAAATTACATGGACTGCAAAGACAATGGAGTTAATGGAGGGAACACAGCTGAATTAATAAAGAATGCAAGTACAAGTTGGAGGTAGTTTCTAGGCACAGTAGGAAGTCTGAGACAAATCATGTTTTTCCTAATTGGATGAAAAATAGATCACTCATGCATGCTCCATGCTGGTTTTCAAAACACTTGTGCTGAAGCCCAGTTTACCTTTATGGACTAATCAGGAGAGAAGAGTTTGCAAGAAACTCCCTTCAAAATGCAGCTGAGAGAGAACCAGATCTCAGTATATGTAAAAAGCAAAATGCCTATTGTAGGCAGTGGAACTCTGCTAGGCAAAGTGGCTGATAAAATTAGCTTGTATTTCTGGCTATCCTAGTTGCCAGCTTTCTGCTCTGAGCTAGAGTGTTTTCCTATAAGATTTGGGGATGCTCAAGACCAGACTGGATGGTGCTTTGAGCAACCAGGTTCAGTGGAAGGTGTCCCTGCCCATGGCAGGGAGCTGGAACAAGATGATCTTTGAGGTCCCTTTCATCATAAACCATTGTAATTCTTTGACCTTCCTGAATACAACTTTTTAATATTTTTCCTGCAAATGTCAATATTCTAACACTTAATAAATGAGAAAGGAATCCTTATTTAATTTTGCAATAAAAAAATCAAACCTTAGAGTTTTTTTGACCTGGGAGTAGTGTAGGAAGGGTAAACCAGGGAAATAGAAAGAAATTTGGTTTAGTTTGGGGGATTTTTTCACCTGCATTTTATAATGATATATATTAATGAACATACTGCAGAACTCAAATACGATCCTAGATGTTGGCAAGACTAATTCAGACTGATGTGGTTTCCACTATTTCCCACTTAGCTCCGGAATCCTGTATCAACCTTCTTGTTCCTATGCTGGGTCTGCCCTAGACCTCAGAGCATGAGGCTGAAATAGGTTTGGGGCTGTTGGCAAGTGCTCATCAAGGATTACATGGAAAAAGTCTTTTAAAGACTTTAACTTCTGTTGTTGGTACAAGTTTTCATTAATGTCTCTGCAAATAGTCCTTTTATATTGCCATTGGAAAGTTTGGAATAAAAATTATGGTCCACAGGAAAAAAAAAAAAAAAAAAAAGGAGCATTAGATTTCCAGTTTTCATTTTAATTCATTGAAGTTTTCTCTACCCATGTTGATGTCAAAAACACCAGGCCTATAGTGCACTCACAACAAGTGAGTTTAAGGAGAGATAAGTCAGTGATAATTTTTTCCCAGTACACTCAAGATTATAAACTGTGACCAGCTCATTGCTTTAAAACTAATTTGACATCTTCAAATTCTCTCTATATAAAGTATGGAAAGAAAACATCCAAAAAATAGATTAGTTTCTGTCTCATGAAAAATAGCAGAATTTGATCAGAAATCTTCAATCAAAATGAATTTTCAACAGAAAATATGTTCTCCATGGAACTAGCTGTACTTCAATTTTATCAACCCTTTATTGTTTTATCTATTTTTTTTTTCATGAAAAAAAATTCTTCATGTAGAAAAAACCTGAAAAGTCTTGGTACAAGCCAAAGCAATGTGAAGGATTTATTTTTAATTTATTTTGTAAAATCATTTAACCAACATGATTGGAAAATGCATGTTAAGACACAATTGGACAGTGCTACTCAAAAATTTATTCCATGTCACCCTTGCTGACATCGCTAACAGAAATGCTTGGCTGTACATACAAATTCTCTGCTTGGTTAGTCATGCCTGAACCTGAAAATGAGAGCTGAGGGACCAATATATGTGAATTCAACCTTTAAAAATAACTGTATTTAGACTGATATCCAAAATTCAGTGAAATTCTTTTAATTTCTCTATTATCTTACTATGTAATAATTTGTAAGTACATTTTAGAAAGAAGAAGAGGGGGGTTGGGGTTTTTGTGAAATTCCAAACCTAAAAGTTACAAAATTTACTTTTAAATGAAATTGTACAGAATAGTATTTCCCTGAAGCATTGAAATCAAACAATTCTTGGGTTTTAATGAACAAAAACCAATAAATATTTGTGTGTATAATATCTGGCTACCTCTAAAGAATGCTGCTATTATTAATATTAATGTGTGCGTTAGCTTGTGTATGTGTGTGCAAAGCAATTGGTGCACTTTGGATATCGATAAAAACAGGTTATACTCAGTATAGAAGTACCAGCAGAGCACGACTTAAATATTCAAGACAGCTTTCAAAACAGTAAACCATTCCATGAAGCAGGAGGGAAGGTTCATATTTGTCTGCTCTGAGTATTGTATTAGTGAGAAACTGTAACTGCTTGCAGCCATCAGACCCGTATTGCTCCTTGATGACTATGCTGTCTAGCCCCACTAGACTCCATCAGCTACCAAGGAGCTGCAGGCTTTGTTAGAAAGGCCAGCTGTTGTCCATGTAACCCTGCTGTGGAAAGCTGAATTCTCTGTGAAATAAACCTCTTTTACTTTTTGAGGTTAACTTTTGGTGACTTGTTTCTGTGGTAAACAACTAGTTGCATAGGAAGATGAGCCATCTCTGCAGTCTGCGCTGGGATGGGGGTTTAATGCACAGCCAGTGGGAGAATGGAACTGCAGCATCTCCTGATGGAGTTTCTGGCTTGGGGCTGTGTCTTAGTTTGAAAGACAGGTGTGTCTGCTAGGAAAACAAAAAAAACAGAAGCCTCCCTTGAACTGGTGAATGCAAAACCTTCTCCCTCTGACTTGTTGTAATTCTGAAATTATAGGGGTCTCAGGCAAAGAAGTGAGGTTAGGAATAACAGTTCTTTTCTAGAGTGTCTAACAAGATAAATTAACAACAATAACTATAGTGTTAACAACAAACAGAACTAGGGAAAAAACAGTCATAGTTTCCTCTGCTGCCGGTACCTTCCCCCCTCCTGTACTGTCACAAGCTACCAGAGCGAGCAGCAGTCCCGGGGGATGAGATGTATCCGAGGTTCAGAGGCGGGAGCTGGAGCTGTGGAAATGTCCCGGCTGGGCAGGAGGTGCAGAACACAGCGTGGGGGAACCCGGAGCAAACGTGAAGAAGCCATGGGTGCAGGGCAATGTGGCAGGAGCTCCCGGCAGGGCAGGGGGAGAACAGGCTCCGAAATCCCGAGGGACACACGAAGAGATGGTGGTGGGTCACTCCGAGCTGAGCTCCAGGTGGGGGATGGTGAAAGCTCTCTGCAGTCCCGAGCCGAGCAGTCCTGGCAGTTCTCTCTGAGAGCAAAAACTCCTCAGAGCGAAATTAAATCCGGGTGCCACCCTGTCCCTGATTTAGCTGCTTCCTTTGTATTTCCCAAGCACTCATGAGTACTCTTGAGCAGCCATCAATCAGCTTCCTAGCAAATTCTGGGAAAAAAATCTATAAAAAAGTGACCCAATCCCCAACAGGCTGTCAGTAGATCATGATGCTTTTAGTGGTATGCACCACTGAGAGAATTTGTCAGTGACGTAGGAATGGCCAATTGATTAAATTAATTATCCTAAAGAGGTCTGTAACATGGCATCTGTAATGAAAAATATGGTGGCCTTAAGTCTTCTCGTAGCTTTGCATTGTAAAATAGTGAACTTTCAGGAGCTATGCAGACAATTCTTTACCTTGACAGAGATGCAAACTTCCTTATTCACTTTTTTTTCTGGTCCTATCACTTCTGCCTGCAGTAGGATTCTCACATGGAGAATAAAATTTTCAAGAATTTGATTGCAAAACCTCAGTTTCCCTTAGAGCTAATAAAAGATAATGCAACTCTGCAAAGCTATTTCTCATGTCCTTTTTTATTCTTTGGTCAGATTCCCCATTGAATTATGCTTCTCTTTCTGCTAATTTGAGGAGAAGAAATCATATGACACCTAATCAAGGAACATCTTTCAAGAGAAAGCATATTTCATTAATTAACAGATCAATCCATGAAGTAAGAGGAATATGCTTTTGTGGATATTTCTGTTCAAACAATTGTTACTTTTGCTCCAAAAGGATGACATAGCTGTCTTCTTTTGTTACATATCAGAGAAGAATCTAATCTGTTTCTTTTGTGACATTGTCTTTAGATTGCCACAATGTTACGCTACCATTTGTTGATTCTTCTTTAAGGATATCTAGAATGTCATTTCTGCGTTAAATTAACTAAAGATATCCAAACCCATTAAGATTTTATAGACATATAATTTTTGTAAAATTCTTCTTTCCACTGAAACAATAGACTATTGCCAAGTTGCTTGACACAGGGAATTAAATTTATCAAAGTCAAAACTAAGTCTTTTTATTTTAGGAACCTCTGCTCCCCATATATACAAATAATAGTTTAGAAGTACTTCTATCTTTTCAAGTTAGATGTTTTCAAACATGAACAGCATGGCTATTTCTTCTGGCAGGGAATCAAATTTCTTCAAAGGGATCAAATCAAAACACAGAAGCTTTTGAATTTCTATTCTGGCACAGTTTGGGGAAATAAGAACATTTAACATTCAAAACCACGTCAGAATTCAATATGCCACTTGCTGCTCATGTGTCCACATTTCTATGAAAAGTATTCTCTCAAATACAAGCTTTTTCATAGTTTTCTGACTTTCTTGGTTTCAGAGAAGTCTTAGTAATAGTGTGAGCAATTTCTTCCATCTTTCATTGCTTTCTTTATCTCCAGTACAAAAAGATCAGAGATAAGACATACCAGACAGTGTTGTGAAAGAAAAATTTCTTTTCAAATGTGCTTATAAACGTAAAGGTATGGAATTCTACCACGTAAATCAAGTAACAAACATAAATATTCCATTAACATCTCTTTTATACACATGTGGGATAGGAAAACAAATATAATATTTCAGAGTAGAAGAAATTTGAGTGACAACAGGCTCTGTAAAATCTTACATAGTTTTCTAAATACCCATTACTTTCAATATTCATTTCATTACTGGGGGCTGCAGGTGAATGCATATATTAGCATACTGAAGTTGGGAAACCTGGCAGTTCTTCTAAATTCTTGTGTGGTTCAGTCTTTTCATTTTACAGTGGAAATTATTCTTACAGTTGCCCAGACAACATACACACATAACATTTTGGGACCTCTTTACCTCTTTCAAGGAAAGGGCTTTGTTTTTGGGTTTTTGGGTTTTTTGGGGGTTGTTTGTTTGTTTGTTTGTTTTGTTGTTGTTTTTTTTTTTTTTTTCTTTGAGATCCTTGTATATTTTTGCAGTATTTGCCCTCACAGCATGGTTTGCAACTCTGGATTTCCTGTGAGTGTAGGTGTTTGGAGTCCCTGTCAGGGCAGGCACAGGTAAGAACAGTCAGCTTGTCTGACTCTTCCTTAAGAGGTCATCAACTCTGTTTCTTCTCTTGGAAAGGAGTTTACGTGGTTACCTTGCAAAAGTTATTATCTATTCCCATTTGGATATAATCCAAAAAGTGAGTGAATCAACAGCAAAAATTGCCAACATCAATATCAGGTATATCTCAAAGTGTCTAATTTCTATCTGAAATTATTCTGAAATGTTTATTGACATTCTTCTGATTCTTATGTGCATATTTTAAAAGTCTGAAAAAAACTAGAAAAATATTTCAGCACTTTACATGCCAAAGTAGTGATGAGTCATAGTAGTGAGTATTGAAAAAACAGTGAAAGCTTTCATACAGATTGAGTCTCAGAAACTTTGAAAACTGGAGTTTAAAATCTTCCCAGATCTCAGTATTCCATTGATAAATTAGAAACTAGATCAGGGTGAGATTGGAGTGGGACATGAAAGAAAGCAAGACTTATGGAGAGGAGAGGACTTTATCACTCTTCTGATTGTCAGAGAAGGTTAAGAAGTACAGACTTAAATGTTGGTCCTTTCCCTGAAAGAGGGAAGCAAACTTTGGTGGCAGCCTTGCCACTGAATCCCCGGGACTTCCTCCCCTCTTTTCAGAATCTTGATGCTTTCTTACTAATTTCAAAATTAGTTTTTATTTCCTTCTGTTTGATGGATCTATTTTGAAAGCATAAAAATGGCCCATTATTTCAAGATGGAGTTTGATGTGGCCTCATTTGAGATAGCTCTTGTCCCAGAAACCTTCTAATTCACATATCTGAGCTTCTTCAAACTGACATTTTTTGTTCAAAGTTTGCCTTTTAGATGACCCTGAAAGAGCAGCCACTCCTACTTGAGTAATTAGTAGTAGTAAATACGCATACTGGATTTCCAGACTCTTACAGAAAAAGAAGTTTTTTTCTAAAATACTGGGCTATGATTTTTTTTTTCCAATTAAAACTCCCCATATAACCAAACAACAAAACACCCACTCTTAACAAACAAACAAAAAACACACCAGAAAAGCCCTCCCCTTTCCTGTCATGGTCACATTACTGCATGAAAAACCTAAACCCATAAATTTCTTTTCCTGGAAAAGAAAAACTGATTTTATTTTGTTGATCTCCTATATTGTTTCAGTCTCCACAGCCATTCTGTGTTCTCCTGCACTATGGCTCAGTGTCTGTGTTCATTTTTTTTCCTAAGTCTCTGCCTTCTCAATAGATGTTAAAAGCAGAGTCATTTATCATTCTAGTAAGTGAATCAGTTAATCTGAACACTGACTTTCAGAATACTAATTAGAGAATACTTATTTATAGGTATCAAGTAGGATTTTCAGAAACTATATGGGCTGTGTCCAGATGACTTAAGGAACTAAAGGTATCTTTTAAGGACCTAAAGGCTGACAGAGGGCTGATAGCATTTTTCAGCTCCTGAATCTGGGTGCTGACCCCATTCAGATGCATTCTAATGCAGCAACAGAACGAGATCCACATATGTTCTTTCCTCCATCTTGGTTTCCATGGGGCAGAAACTCAAGGGATTGGTCCTGAAAGGAGTCATGGAGGGCACAAATAGGTCCCTGACTCCTTGATGTGTACTAATGGTTCAGCAGGGCTGAAGGTGCTAAGAAGTTCTGTTCTTCCATAAAAAGGCAAAGTCTTCAGGTAGAATAAAACATCTAAGCCTGGTGGCAGTGCAGACCAGTGACCTGGGCTGTGGCTGTCTAATGCCAGGGTCTTGTAAGGGCCAAAAGAGTACAACATGTGCATTTAAAGTTTCCCATGCACCCAAGGATTTGTTTCTGCACAGATGCAGAGTGCCTAAGCTTCACAGGACTAATCAGCTTGTGTTGTCATTCTTGCCAAAATCCTGCTTTCAGTAACTATGACATCTTCTGCAGAAATCTTTGTTGCATATTGCAGATGAAATAGGTGTTGTCTATCATGCATCAAACACATTCTGGCAGGATTTTTTCCTGTGTGATCTCCCATTCTTTGGTCACATAGCATTAGATCTTTTAAGTTTTTGAACACCACAGTTCACATCGCATTACAGCAAGGTTTTCTCTGGGAAAGCGTGTGGGAGATAAGATTAAAATAAGGACACACAGCTGTGGGGGGGATGCAGGGCAAATAGAAATGAAAATCTTGATTCCAGCCTTCCCTGTGTGTTGTAATAAAAGATGTCATTCTGTTGGATTAGGGTGATAGTAGCTATTGAAATTGATCCCTGCAGGCAGGAGAAAACACTTTTTGAGAGAATTGTTTGATTGCAAGAGTAAGGACCTGTACCGTCTTCTGTTATGATACAGACAGGAGCCCTTGCTCTAGCATCAAGCAGAACTCCAAACTATTAAAGCAAAGGTGAAGCTTAGAAACAGGCTCTGTTCAGTTTGGGTTTTTAGTTTTGTTGGGTTTTTTTGGTTTTTTTTTTTTTTTTTTCCTAGCACAGTGTTTTCAACCAATTATGATTAAATAAATATATGATTCTTATTTTGATCTGCCCAAAGTCATTTAGAAACTTAGCTCTCATTTCATTGTCCACAGGAGTAGAAACTGTTCTGTAGGTGTTTTAATACTTTTATTCTAATGAATTAACGGTGGCATGAATAAAAGACAATCACGTTTGCTCATTTTCAAAATTAAAAATTTCTGATTAAATCATTGTTGACTTAGGAAAGTCTTTTTTATTTTGGTGTAAAATTATGTAAATTTAATGAAGAATTAAACTTCAAATTCTGAAAAATTAAACTAGCTCTTTCTGGCATATAAATCACGAGGGACACTTTCTGTGATTACCTGGAATTGTCCTATTTTAATCTTACTGAACATTTGGGAATGTTCAGGAATGCTCTGGGTTTTATTTTTAGGGGAAGAAGAGAGCTATTTATTGCCTGCTCTTAAAAGGGACAGGTAAAAACAGTAGCCCTACTTGTTTATTTTTGGATCTGTAAATGCAAGTACACAGTTTCTATAGATACCACTGGGTAATCCAGCAAAAATGTAGGCTGCTCTGTATGGAGAGCTCAAACACAAGACAGTCCAACCTGCTCGGGGGGGCTGCAAATGTCCCTTTCATGCTACTTTTATGACTCATGCTTTGAGAAGTACTTTTGTTACTGTGAAATTTTCAGATGTTTATTCCAAATATCCTCCCCAAATTAATTTAAACCTGCAAATTTCAGCGTACTGAAACATACCACCATCCCTTGCTTCAAAAATATACAGAAGATTCAAAGCAATTTTACAACTGCTTCTGAGCATCCATGTTTTAAAAAGACCATAAGAAGGAGACTTCCGTACTGATTAAATTGTGTTGCCTTCTCTTTCTTCTCCTTAATGTCATGATGTGGGCTTTAAAATCTAAGCTGATAACTTATGAAAAGTGGGTGATATCTGGGAAACAAAGTGAGACAACTTTGAAATTTAACTTCCCCTGGCTCAAAATATTTCCCTGCTTATTGCAGAAGTCCATGCTTCATCTTAATATGTAAAAGGAAAGTGTTCTTACAGCTGTGACCAAGAAGAATGCAGGGAACACTTCTGAGCTTCTACTCAGGCATAATTTTCTTGAGCCACAAGTTTTCTGCAAACACTGAATTTGTTTTTCTGGGCAAGATGAAGTCTAGAGATGGTTATAGTCACTATTGAGACATACAAAATGGCATTGTTAGGATGCCGTGCTTGTTTTGTCATTTTTTGTTCGGTTTTCTTTATGTTCATCTTGAAAATATATCTCCCAGCTTTAGAGAGTCTATTATATCTGAGAATTGTGTGAAATTCCTGCCATTAACAACAACAACATAGGAAAGAAAATACTGGCAAGTACCAGTTTCTAAGTTTTGTAACTTTTTACTTTATAGAGGACAAATGCTTGCAAATACAGTCAAGTCTTCCATTAATTCATTGGCCTCAGAAGTGTAGCAGGTAAATTTTTTTTCTGTCAATACAGCCACCATTAAATGTAGATAAAGGATACTCAATAAAGAGACAATGGTGCATTGTCACTTATAAGCATGTCCTCTAACAGGTTTTTTTAATAAAAAACAGTTCAGTTTCAGTTTAAGAGCTGGGACTTCATTTAAAAAAAAAAGACTAATCTATCATATTTAAGAAAAATTTTGCTCATATTTTTCGATTTCCCGTCTTAGGTACCCAGTTAAAGCATCAGAAATTCATTTGGTATACCAAGAAAACCATATTTTTTTAGTTACACCAAACTAGAAATAGTCATTCTGCTGCATAAGAAAACTGTGAGGCTGACAATGGTTACTTCAAGTTTAATTAGCTAATTGATCTTCATTGCTTTTGTCTTCTGTCTTACTGCTTTTTCACCTTTCATGCGCAAATTTATCTTTGGCATAAATACACTGGCCTTCAGCCAAAATATCTCATAGTTTTCTATTGGATCTTTCAATTTTAAGCAGCCTGTAAGCAGTCAGAAATTGTATAGGATCCTCCAAGAATAAATTAGATGTGGTACTCAAAAAAGCATGTTGCAATAGCATTTTATTTTCTCCATGACAGGTTAGAAAATGATGCCTTGCTCAACTCTTTCAGTAGCAGTGATAAATGAGGAAAGGAAAAGGAAAATTCGTGTTATCAATAAGTGGCTTAAGCAGCTGGTGCCATCAGCAGAATTTTGGGTTTTTTGATCATGGGGAAAGTTTTTGGAACCAGGTCTGCTAGAGTCAGATGGGCTTCATCTATCTAGCAAGGGCAGAAAGATTCTAGCCCGTGAGTTGGCAGGGCTGATTGAGAGGGCTTTAAACCTGGTTCAGAGTGGGGAAGGGATGAAATCAGGTTCTTCAGAAATGAACCATGGGGTAGTAAGCCAGAGTCAGGGTCGGTCTCTTCTCCCAGGCGAATAGCAATAGGACAAGAGGACACAGGCTTAAGCTGCATCAGGAGAGGTTTACGTTGGCCATTAGGAAGTATTTCACAGAAAGAGTGATTGGGATTGGAATGGGCTGCCAAGGAAGATGTTGGTGTCACCATCTCTGGAGGTGTTTAAGAAATGACTGTATATGGCACTTGATACCGTGGTCTAGTTGACAAGGTGGTGTTAGGTGACAGGTTGGACTTTGGTGATTCAAAGTTCTTTTCCAATCTAGTTAATTCTGTGATTCAGTGATCCTTAGTTTTTTGAATCAATAATATTTTCCTTCAGAAAAATCTTACATTCATCCTTATTTTCCAAGGCTGAAGGATACATACATGATATTTAGAGTTCATACACCAACAAAACCCAATGTTTTCTACCCTGAATGCATTACTACTACTATTATTATTATTATTATTATTATTATTATTACTACTATTATTACTATATACAGACCACTCTCTAAATTTCACTCTGAGATGAGCAGACTAGGGATCCAAAATAAATGCAAATGGGGACAGTAGCAACAAATTTCTCTGTAGCAGAGAAACAACCCTGGAAGTACATCCTAAACTGGTAGTGGCAGCAGGAGGTCTCCTCATGGGCAAACAATCTTTATATCTGAAGTTTCTGCCCAGTTAGAACAAAATGACAGAGCAGCAGCCCTTGACTAATTGTTACAGAGCACTTTAGCGGTGATTTACAGTGGCATATTTAAATGCATATGTTAATTTGTACAGATAAAATACTTGGCTACCACAGAGATATTTTTATTGTGGATCAGGATAATAGCCCTGACTCATCCATATTGGTGACATTTCCAAGCTTGTGTATTGTTGAGGAGTTAACATCCCATTCAGTACTTGACAACCGGGGAGTCAAGGCTGACAGTTACCATCTCTTTTACGTGGTGCCTAAGGCTAGGATTTGTCTCTGGTTTCATCTATTAGTTATATAACCCACATGCTATTTTTGAGCTATTAAAAAAAAAAAAAAAAAAAAAAAAAAAAAAAAAGACAAGAAAAAAGCCAATGTAGAGAAAAAGAAATCCCCATCTGGGAATTACCCACCAGGTAGCTACACACAGTGTCCTGATCTACATATGCATGTATTAATTTTCATTTAAAATGTTCATGCCAGTGAAAACAGAGCCAATGAAATCTTTTTAGGGTTATATAACAATGATAAATGTACCGCAACAGTTACAGGCAAGCATAGGGCCCCTGAGATTTATAGGTTCTTTGTCTCTTTTTTCTTTTTATGTCCTAACTAGAAAAGCTCAATTGCAGTACAGCTTCCATATTTTGCAACAAGATTTTGCTTATTTTTATCTAATGCCTTAGTTTGGATGGCCTGAGCCATACCCAAATCATGAGCTGAATCTGAATCTTATATACTACCAGTTACTACCTGATTCCCAGTTTTTCTTGCATTAGTAAAGTAAGGAAAAAAATGCAGGGCCATAAGCTGTGACAGTGAAATGCACACTCTCACTGTTATTATGGTTTCATCTGAGGCTGGTTTTGGGGAGAGCAGTGAGGACAACAGCAGGGGGCATGGAGGAATGAAACTGAGCTAAAAAACAGCAAGTCAAATGAAGGTAAGTGCGAGCAAGGATGTGTCCTGTGCATGTTTCTGCCAGCTGCTCTCTGTGCTGCCAGCCAGAAAAGCAGCCCTCTTAGCCCTGGTCTTGCTTTTGGTGAGGTGCATCCTTCAGTCCCTGCAAGGGCACCCTCTTTCCTTCGCAGTCAGATTTGCTCATCAGAGCTGTGAGAGATACCACGGCATCAGTTTGAAACTGCTGCACAGGCAGCTCATGGTTCTGTTCATGCCAAAGTGTAGCAGAGATACAGGCAGCAGTGTGAAGAAAGGAGGACACCCCTTTCTTGGGTGGATGGAGGGAAGAAAGCAATAAAATAAATGAGATAGGGAAAAGGAAAAGCTTGTGAAGCATTGTTTACTTTAAATAGGTAAATGGAGTCTTCATCTACATGCAGCTGCTAAGTGCCACTCTCCTGTGGGATCAGAGAGGGATTCAGTCTACCAGCAGGTGCTGCAGCTCATCCCTTCTCACAGGATGGGTCTGCAGCCCTTTGCTGTCACAGGCACTGTCCCACCGGTGGCTGTAAACTTATCATTAGAGTGGAAACTGAGAAGAATTTCAGCTTTTGATAGTTTTGTGGAAGTAAACACAAGTTCAGTTAGGTTTTGCTATTTAAAATGAAAACTTGAGAGATGAGTTAATCAGATGTTTATCAGTTCTCTGGCTGAAGACACTCTAGGGAATATTTAAGTCAGGCTATCCAGGTAAATTTCTTTCTTTTGTTGTAAAAGAAATAGATAAAAAGCAGAGCCAGCAGAGCAAATCACCTTGCCTTAAAACTGCCTGTCACAGCAAGATAAAGCTGAAAACCAGAAACACTTCAGCTTTGTCAGCAGAAGAACCTATGCATTATCTCTTACTGAAACTAACATTCTTTTACTCTACCTAATGATTAAACAAAGATGATAGCAGTAATAGAGCACTATCAGCTGAAAATAGTCTAAAATTGTAGCTTCTTCAAAACTCTGTCTCAATCATCAATATAGACATACCCATTTCAGTGAACAAAATAACATTTCACCATGATGAAAAAGTGAATCAGATTTTCAGGTTCAATTGCTTCATTATTTTGCTTTCTTTTCATTACTTCTGCCTATAGATCACAGCTTAGATTTTCATTCAGGCATTTTTGTGTGTTCAATGTAATATTGCTGCCTTCAAATTGACAAATGGGTTTTCTGCATACTTTCATGCTGTAAGTTAACTATCCTGCTGCAGCCTTAATGAAATAATCAGTTTTGCTTTGTAACATTTTGCTTTGTTTTGTCATACTGAACACAAGTCTGATTTCACAGAATCATTTAGACTGTAAATCAAATCCAAGCTTTGACCCATAAAGACCTTGTCAATGACCACAGCACTAAGTGC
The DNA here is from genome assembly GCA_018697195.1 of Certhia americana. Classification (NCBI taxonomy): domain Eukaryota; kingdom Metazoa; phylum Chordata; class Aves; order Passeriformes; family Certhiidae; genus Certhia; species Certhia americana. The sequence continues at coordinate 41,586,982 of CM031860.1, read as the reverse complement.
CACACCCAGACTTTTCTCTTTCAGCTCTCTCACAAAACAGAGAGATTTCTCTTCTCTTTTCTCTCCTGAAGCAAAGATGTGCACTGTCCATCTTCTGGCATCCCTTCAGTTCCTACCTGCCTTCTGGAATTTCATGAATATCTAGGCAGTTGGGTTGGAATTAAATGCCTGTTCTGGTTTTCCTGGATGGTAATTGTTCTCATGAAAATATCCAAGGTGACTCCACCACCTCCCTGGGCAGCCCATTCCAATGTTTGACAACCCTTTCTGTGAAGAAATCCTTCATAATGTGCAACCTGAACCTCTCTTGGCACAGTCGGAGGCCATGTCCTCTCATTCTGTCACTAGTTACCTGGGAGACCAATCCCTACCAGGCTCCTACTTCCTTTCAGGCAGCTGTGGAGGTTGATAAGATCTCCCCTAAGTTTCCTCCAGTTGAAACAAATTCAACTCCCTCAGCTGCTCCTTATAAGGCTTACTCTCTAGACCCTTCCCCATGCTCCAGCCCTTCAAAGTCTTTCTCATTGTGAGTGGCCCAGAACTGCACACAGGATTTGAGGAGCAGTCTTACCAGTGCCTGGTACAAGGGGACAATCCTTGCCCTGCTCCTGCTGGCCACATTATTGCTGATCCAGGTCAGGATGCCACTGGCCTCCTTGGCACACACTGGCTCATGTTCAGCTGCTGTCACCAGCACCCCCACACCCTTTTCCGCTGGGCACTTGGCAACGACTCTGCCCCCAGCCTGTAGTGCTGTTGTTGTGACCCAAGTGCAAAACCTGGCACTTGACCTTGATGAACCTCATGCCACTGTCTTTGGCCCATTGACCCAGCCTGAAGGCTGAATCTTACCTGTGATGCTAAAGCTTACATTGCAGTATCGGAGTGATTGCTTTTGTTCAGGTAGAGATAGGAAAAGATGATATAGATGTAGTTCTAGATCATAAAGATTTATTTAGCCCACAAAAACTTCCAAACTAGGATCGTATGAAAAATGTTCATGCCTTCAACAAATTTAATTACGAGCACTATTTTTGCAGCATCTTTTTCCAAATATTGTGCTGCTAGAGAACATTCTATAGAAAACTTTTTTCTTTTGGATGAGAAGACTTCTCTTTTCTACTGCTGCCCAACACAGATTGAGACCCACTGGTATATTCTTCTTCTCACTTACAGACCTGTCTTCCCTGCACAGTAAAGTGGAAGTCAAACTAAAAAATGTCAAAATCTGGTCTCTGTAGAATTGTAATTATGATGTGATTGATTCTATTATCTAATATTTCAATATGTCTCATTTTCCTTAATGCTATGAAATACTCATACCTCAGCTCTTTGGAAAACATGGAGACTTCAAAATTGAAGGGATCAGTTTAAGTTGAATAGCAGGGGATTTTTGTATACAACATAAGAATGAGGTTAGCCTGAGATTATATCCTTTACTTGAAGGGAAATAATATTATTTAATTCAGTTCTCTGAAATAGCTTGTCTGGTTATTTTGATTCATTAACAATTCTGCCTGAAATACTTGCTGGTGATTGACCACATGTTGTGACGAATATTTGGCAGCCCATCTGTGCCACAACCTGCAGTTCAGTCTGAAAATTTTAATGGTACATTGCTTCTAGTTAATTTAGATTGTTTTCTATGGCATTGCCTACAAGTCTAACTGCATGCCATATGTAGGCAATAGAAAAAGAAAAAAAGAAAACCAAACCAAAAAAACCAAATAACGCCTTCAAAGCTGAGCACATCCATTTGAAATAACAGTCTGTGAAAGTGGTAGTCTAAAGAAAGTGAGTTCTTATCAAGGTCTTATGGCTCTAAGCCATACTCTAATGGCGTTGTCTGCCTAGAGCTAGAAATCTTTTGGCAATTTCCAGTCTCTCCGGAACTGTCAGTCTGATAAGTGTGACAAGGTAATTTGCATAATTTTGCAGTATTCTTGTACACCACTTGTTTTATTAAAGAAAAAGAGAGAGTTCATATTCCACAATCTATTTTTTTCCCTGGGAAGGTAAGCAGCCAACTCAGCAAGCAGCCCCCATATACAGTGAATGTAGGAGTGCACTGGCAGCCTTCCCTCCTGCATTATGGAGGCTTGAAACCTGTATTATTCTAACAGCCTCAGTTTGGGGGCTGGCTCAAAGTGCATATGTTGTCCACAAGAAAACTTTTCTATTTGTGCAAAAGTTTGAAAGAAAAACCCAGGCAAACACAAGATATGTGAGATTTGGGATGACTGCCTGCTCCATTGTGATAGTTTCCAAAAGCATTTTAGTTGGTCTGCTGTGATGTCCTCTTCAGAGAGAATAGAAGAGAGCAGCTAAATCACAGCAACCATACAACCTGTTTCTCTCAGGAGAAACAAAGCACTGGGGAAGGTCATTCATATCAAGGGGTGTAAATGAGGGCAGAAAGAAAACAGTTATTATGATGAAGCGCTAGAGAAATCAAACCTAGTGGAAATATCTGGTATTTGTGCTGACACTTCTTGGTTTTCCTTCAGCTTCAAAAGAAAAAATCTCACAAAGAAATAATAGCAACCTTGACAGAACAAAAGGGGAAAAATTCTTTAGCTGAAATCAATTTTACATCCAATAATTTGGACAGGGATTTTGAACAGCCCTTATTTATATCTTGCAAGTACTGCAGAACAAACATATAATCAGTGAAATGGTTTATCTGTAGTTTTCAGGTATTATAGTTGCCTTGAAATGTTCAGTATAGTTTAACCTAGATAGCAGAAATCCTTTACAAAATAATTCAATTCTGCCACATAACTCCAGCACTGGAGAATAAAAGGGACTCCTTCAGAAATTTCATAGAAATGGTTTCTACCCTGGGCTCACCTCTGAGTCTGTTCATCTGCAAGTAATTTAAGATTTGTTTGCATTACTGAACTAGAAAATGTTTATAACACACCTTATAACTGATATATATAAGCATGACATAGTCAATTGGAAGACATGACGACATTAAACATGCATGCAAGTATATTTTAGATATTCATGAACATCTATAGAGCAAGTTTAATTTAGAACCTATAGTGCTTTCTCTTACCAGATCTCAGACAAGTGCTTGGAATAGAATTGGCAGGAAGTAGAAAGAGACTTTTTTCAAGAAAATGTAGGTATAAATAAAAATATTATTTTTAATAATAAGTCAGGTAAAGGGATTCTTTTAATGTTTAGAATATCTTTGAAAATTCCCCATACTGGATTTACTGTAGTGCATTTCTGTGTGCTTTCATTTGAAAAAGAAGTATAGGAAATTAGATTTTGGCTGCATTGATAGTGTTATGGCAGTACTAATTTCCTCCATCTTTGTTACATTCTAGAGTACACAAATCTACACAGTGTAGAAGAAATTCTGTAGTCATATAGTTATTAATGCAAGAAAACTACCCATGACCATAGTACAGCATAAAAAACTCAAAATTTGCCAACACTTCAGCACATTGTATGGATTGTCTTGTCTAATTATAGCCAGTTCTCTGATGCCACAACTTGCTGTAAATAAGTACTGAAACTTAATAGAACAAGACTAGATTTATGATTTTGGTATGAATAATGAGCTAAATGCCTTTCTCATCTTTCTTAAAATACTGTATGAAATAACTGGTCTGTCACAGCAGCCTATGAAGTCTTTGCCCTCAATAAAACCCTAGTGCCAGCAACTCCCCATTCACAGCATCTAATTGACTTTACTCCCAGCAGAAAATTGACTTCACCCTGCTACTTTCACCACAATGTGAAAGTAACAACCAAAACCTGCTCATAGAGAGTTAAATGTTGCCAAAAGATGGGTGTTCATGGAGAAGTTGATTCTCATGAGAGAAAGCAGAGGAGGGACTGAGTACACAAACAACAAGACAGTCTTTTTTAGGTATAGGTATGTTGAGGTTGGATAATATGGTACATTACAACATAAATCCTTTGCAAGTGCTGACTTTCATACTTCTTATTTTTCTGTAGTTGTGTGCGAATTTGTAGAACTCTGAAAATAACCATACAATATGGCAGTTAAAATATTTGCCTTAATTTTGCATCCAGCATGAAATAAGGACACCGTAACATACTCAGATCTTAAGTGTCAGCTTTTTGTTCATTAATGAGGTTTTGCTAGTTGTGTTGCATTAAAAAAAAGGTAAAAAACAAACCAAACCAAAACCAAATCAACATCAAAAACCCAAAACCAACCCCCCCCAACCCCCCCAAAAAAACCCCAACAAAAACCCCAAAAAATCCAACTCCTCCCCAAAATGTTTAAAATTAAATTATTACAGAAATATAATGAGAGTAAATATGTTTTAAACAATTTTAACTTGAATGCAGTTTAAATGTAAGGCAACACATGAAATGCAGTGAGCACTGCTTCAATCTCAATATTTAAAATTTTTCAATTTTATTAAATGTTATTCTGCATTAATTTCTTTTCTGAACAGAGATGTTTTTGTGGTTCTTGGGATTAGCAAATGTAGAGTTGTCAAAGTGTGTACCACTGACTGTTGTTGGAGCCCTGGACAAGCATTCTGAATGAAAAGTAAACCAGGAAATGGATTGAGCTTCAGGTCCCTTAAGAACTAAGAATTTCAATCATGTTTCTCCAGTGTTATGGATAAATTAGCACTTTAATATATGTATGCTGACTCCATTATTTACTAGTCACATAAATGTCCAGAGTAGCCAGAACATTTTATTTTTCATAAATAGTAATACATTTAATGTTTGAAAAAACAGAGATAACACTACTCAATTTTTATTGTCTCTTTTGTTATTATGGCAATGCAATTATGTATCTTTGTTTGATAACGTCCATCAAATTGAAAATCGGATTTTTTTACCAATCAATGTTGTAAAATCCAATGGTATCTTGCCTTTTTCAGTGCTTCAGTACTTGACCTTGCAGTTGGTACCTTGTTCTGCCCTTATCTGAACTGTTCTCAGCATGGATTTTCTCATCTATCAGGTAAAAGCTAAACTGCTACTTGTCTGCAGGCCTTGTGGTCAGAATAGGCTATAAAAACATAATAAGGATACATTAAAAGAGCAAAAACTTTTTCAAACACTAATCAGATAAAAGGATGTCTCCTATTCATAACTTAGTCTCAGACTGTGATCCCTAAGCTTAGGAAGAATCCTGGTTCTTCACATGTTCCCTTGCTTGCCTCTGTCTCCCTTGAGCTTTAAGATACTACCTAAGCTTCTTTTTCAGCTCTCTCACAAAACTGAGAGAGATTTCTCTTCTCTTTTCTCTCCTGAAGCAAAGATGTGCACTGTCCATCTTCTGGCATCCCTTCAGTTCCTACCTGCCTTCTGGAATTTCATGAATATCTAGGCAGTTGGGTTGGAATTAAATGCCTGTTCTGGTTTTCCTGAATGGTAATTGTTCTCATGAAAATTCTTTCATCCCTTTCTTTTTGTTTTGGAAACAGATAGCTATTAATTTAAAATAATTGTGTGAATTAGGCAGCTTGTCATAATCAGCGGAGCTGAGAATTTAGAGTCAAATTATCCATGGAAATAGCTCTCAGTAGACCTACATTAGGAGGGAATATGTCTTTTGGTTTTCAGGTAATGCATTATTTCTGTGAACTTTATAATTAAAGTGTATGCAAACTTGTTACTAAATCACTGTATTGACTAGGTTGCTGTACAAATACTAATGACTCCATCTCTCTTATTTCTTGTAAAAGAGCACTAATGTCTTTTTTTTATTGCCATAAAACAAAGGTTCCATGAAACAGTCTTATGGTTATAGACTGCAATTTAATAAATTTGAGTGCACCTGAAGATAATATGTACCCTTTAACATAATATCCATCAGACTTCTAGCATATATTGTACTGTCTGTACTTGCTGGTTTTGGGGGTGTGTTAAGGGAGAGCATTAGACAAACTATTGAAGTGACAGTCATGGATTTATGAGAAATTTATCATGTTAAGAAGTGAAAACTTCTCTGAAAACTTAATGCTGACTCTCTGAGGGCAGTTCTCTCCTTTTTTGTCCCACAAGAGCTTGATCTTTCATTTTCAGGAAACGTGGTATTTTTTTTAAATCTGTAATTAATCAGGGAACACAATGTAATTGAAATACTAATTACAGTTGCTTATTCAGGTACCAATATTTCTGCTACAGTATAAGTTGCTTAAGTACCTTTGTGACAGAGGATTTCAAATCCATATTAATCCAATTATCCAGAATATGCCCCAAAATAATTTGGTATCTGTCTCCTAAGCCAAAGCAAATTACCATTTAAGTTAGTAAGACTTATGAGAGGAAATGAGTAATGTAGACATAATTGGAAATCACAGCTTAATTGTATCTGGATTTTTCATTTTTATTTTTTTCAGGTTTTTAGAATGCAAGCTTTGATTTTATGTCTTCTTTTTATTTTTTTTTTAAAACCTTCCTTTCCATTGCTTGGGACTTGCATGTTTGATTTAAGTATTCTAGAATAAGGCACCATGTTGAAATGTATGGTACCATTAACTTGAGCTTGATGGTATCATATCCTAGTTTCTGTGAAAATGATTGCTGACATATTTCTGAATCTGTTATTTATGCTGTGTCATTTTTCTGTAGGTCTATAAGGTGTTCCTTGTGCTATGGTTCTTGGAACTGATGCAAGGTTTGGTAAGGCTGAACCTGGAAGAAGGAAGGAGACTTGAAATATGCCATTAAATTTTCAGTTTGGTCAGAATATATTCAACATATTTCCTGCATAAATTAATTGAATATGGAAACCTATGACAATCATGAAACCCTTTTTACTTCCAAATGAATTGTTTGGTATAAAGGAGTACTATGTACAAACGACTCCTTCTGGAGCAGGCTTGGCATGGCATTGCCACACACGTAGTGTGCCAAACCTGCTCCATTTACAGAGTTCCCCTCTATGCTGTCATCAATAAAAATAAGCGATGAAGAGCCCTTAAGTATGCTCACAACTGAATTAAAATCAAACTGTATCACTAAAAGAAATTCTCTTGTGCATTAGTCCAAGGTAGTTTTCTTTCTCACCAATCTATTTCTGTGATACTCATTTCTGGACTTACCACACAGCATCTGCCTTGTGCTACAGTTGCTTTAGGATTATGGAACTATATATCAATATATCAATATCATGCTGACTGTGTAAAACAGGAAATCATAGGAGTTAAATAATCAGAGTGAGAATCTCTCAGTTCAATGTAATTGTAGTCTAAATGTAACATTTTTATTGAGTCTGTTGCTTGGATTATTTTACTTGTCATAATGTAATGGAGCAATCTAAGAGTTTCAGAAACTCTCAATACAACCTGCCCTTGCTTTTACAAAGATCAGAATGAAGTCTTTCTTTTTCCCTACCTATTGAACTTTAGGACTAAGTTTTTAACACTGAGAAGGAACAAAAGCTTAGATGAACGCTAGGAAGAAAAATGTTTTGGTCAACATAGTGTACATATTAATGCATGAATTATATAGTTCCACTATAATAAACCATTCTTTCCATGGCAAGTTGTTTTTAGTGGTAATAATTAGTGATGGTAATTTGAAATTGAATTTGGTAATTTGAAATAATCTATCATGCCTTTCCTTACAGGATATCAAATTACTCTTCTGAATAACTGCTGAAATGCCACATCTCCTTGCTGGTTAAATAAAGTATGTTTTTCTTTTGCATGTGTCTCAGGTAGAGAAATAATTTCTTTTTCATTAAAAATAACTGTAATTTCCAAAGACCCAGCATCTCTAAACAGTAAAGCTGAAAGACTGAGGACTTTCAGATCCAGAAAAGATTTCTTACTGCATGGCTCATGTATGGATAAATGTTTCTTCACATTTTTTTCCATTCCATTCTTTGTCAGTTCTCTATTACCATGAAATTTCATGCTTGTTCAACTCATGCTTTATTCCTTTTCTCTGTTAAGATATTGACCAGTAATACTGAGCGACAAGATACTTTTTATCTTTCCTTAAAGCAGACTGCAGTTCTGATGAAAAGAAACCAGCAGTGACCTATAATTGTACTTGTCACTGACACAGAATATATGGAACAGAGACTGCTTAGTTTTTAATGATTTCTGTACTCAGTCAGGGCTCCTGAACTTTATGCTGCAGTGAGGTTTACGACTTTAAAACCTGTTTATTCCCAGCAGACTAAAACATCTTGTGCGTTAGTTTGATTGATAATGCTATTGTTTAGACTGTTGAACTGGTTTCATCCTAATTAATTTTAATTATTGTGCTGATACTTTTCTTTCTTCTGGGTGTCGCAGCAAAGCATGTGATGACTGCACAATCCTTTTTAGTTTTGAATTACAGTCTTGGAAGCCAGCTTTATGAAACCCATTAGGAAATTTCTATAAATATACAGTAAACAGTGATGGTTTGGGAAATAGAAACTGTCTCTCTAAAAGACTATTTCATGATTACTCTTATCAGTTTTTTAATAATCAATTTGCAGCTAAAAGTCTACGTTACAGATTTACTTGTGCGAAACTGAAATTGAACTCAATTTAGGTTTAAAATTTCTATCAGTAAGAAATCAAATAATGTAACCTGAAAAACCTTCTACAATGTCAGTAATATTTGCATAAATACAGAAACAATGAGCAAGCTGTCACAAAAAACCCCAAACCAAACCAAAGCAAACCAAACAAATAAAAAAAAAACAAATTAAAGTTTTGAGGGAAGTGGAGATTGTATTAAACTTAGTTTGATAGCCACTGACTGAGTGACTCAACATCTTTTCCAAGTAGATGACTAATAGGAAATCCTGTTTTACCCAGAAGTATCAGTAACAGCACTCTTTTATTTGGCAAATGAGAGATCAGATTCATAATGTTTCATCCTTTTGAAACATTAGAAAGGGTAAGACTGACCTTATAGGGATGTCTGTTTGCAACTTTAATCTTACAGAACGTCTCATTTGTATTGATGTTCATTACTTTTGCTTTCTTCTGAACATTGACATTTTCATTGTTTCCTCGATTGTAAAAATTAGATGTTTGATGCTGCTACAGATGATCTAATACAGCAATTGAATGCCTTGTTATATTTCAAAATGCCTTGATAAATGTCACATATATAAAAGGAAATAAAATAAAAAGTAATATCCCCAAAGGAACAAGTAACAGCTGACCCTCAGTACAAATGTGTTAACAATTTCCTAAAGATTTTGCAAGCAAGCTACTTCTTAACAAGTATGGAAAGTCAAAAAATTTTACAAATATTCAAACTCTCTGGCATAAGCTAAGAAACACCCAATAATGTTGCGAGAGGCTAAAGAAAATGATTACTGGCTCAAGACAACTGAAGCTGGTTGGGGCAGGGCAGTTTCTACCAAGGTGGAATGATGCTCTGCTCCACATGGAGCCTCTTGTCCAGCCCAGGGTGGCTGTCAGTCACTGGCACAGCTGAAACAATGCCGCCCATGACGCCTCTGAAGTCCAAAGGGAGCTCCAGAGTGGCTGGATGACCAGGAAACCCATCTAGGGCATCTAGGGCAAGTGTGGGGGGAAAATAGGAGGCCTCAGGAGCAGATAAACATCATTGCTCTGAAAAACATCATTGCAATGACCACATGTGGTCATGTCCCTATTGTCCTTGGATTTTAGGGAAGCTGAGTCTCTCTTTTTTCCTCTCTTTTTCTCTTTTTCTTTTCCTAATTGCCTCTTCCTGAAATTTGGGTAATTTGAGGTGGATGGATAGAGTGTGCTAATTCAATGCCTTTTGAAACATTTTATATTGGATGAATGATGCCTTAAATATTGCCAAGTTCCCGATCTAAAATTTGCCAGTAAAATTTAGTGTTAGCCTTCTGGGAACTTTTTTTTTGGTTCTTCTTTGCACCACCTCAGGGAAAAATAGTACCTTATGCCCCTTTTATCTAGACCTGTCAAGTGAGGGCCAGGGTTTTACAAATGTTTTGGAGAAATAGTGAAATCATTTCAATGAAATAGAAAACATACACCTCTGTGACACTAGCAGGACCAGCTTGCAGACCCACCAACCTTAACAACAATTTTGCATCAATTTCATTATTGATTTCTACTTAGGGATCATATAACACAACAGGTGTTACTAAGATAGAATATTTAGTCTAGAAATCAATTTGGGCTGTCTCTTGTGAACAGGCATATGCAGTCTATTTTGGATGCTTTTGGAGTCTATTCTTTTCAGCTCCATTGAGGCACAGTGGAGAGCAAACATCCTCAGGGACTCAGTGCCATTCCTGTTTCATGGTCCTGATTAAATGTGTTTCTGATGAGGGACTGACATTGGAGAACCGCTTGTAGAGAACATATCGGTGGCTGTTATTGCTTTGCAGAAGTTATTTCCTCTCTTCTCACTGAAAAGCTGATGCTGCGAACAATTGTATTGGATGTCACACAGCTGGTAAAAGGGCAAAGGATGATTCTCTGACATTCATCTTTTACATTTCGACTCTCTAAGTATCATTTTGATTTCCAGGATAATCTGGAATTCAGCTGTATTAAATCACGAGTATAAGTAATGTGATTTGGGCAAACTTCTAATGAGCTATAATGAGTTGGAGAAAGATTAGTATCACCTTTCCAAGTGGGTACAAAGGTTAGAAGAACAGGTTATAAATATATGGATTATGATCCTAAATATCCTTTCAATCTTCAGCAATGCACACCTGAGGGTCTGCCTGAGCAAGAAGCTGCTTTTGAATAACCTCACTAGATTTCAGCCTTCCACAAGTTTGTCTGGTTTCCAACTGAACCATGTAAATTTTTAATATACCATCTTCAACAAGGAGATCCACAGTTTACTTGCCTGTTATATGAGGAATCTCCCCTTTTCTTTGAATTGCATGTATGTTATCTTCTTTGGATGCCTCCTAACCGATCTCTTCGAAGAACCACTGATCAAATACTCTCTCTTTACCCTTGCCATGTGACTCATCATTTTGTAGGTGTCACGTTATGTGTCTCTTGTTGTTCTCTCCCTGTATGTGAAACCTAGTCTGTTTATTCATTCCTTCCACGGGGATTGACTTATAGCCTTTGCCATTCTTACTGCCCTTCTCCACAGCTTTCCTGGTTTTAGTAAGTACTTTTTTGAAATAGGTTCAACAGGATTCTTTCTGCACAATATCCACACTTTGGACCCACATAATAGTAATTAGAGAGGTAAAAGTGAGAAAACTCATACATTGAGATAAAGACAGTTTAATAATTGAAACAAAAAACATAGTCATAAGTTGTAGTGGAAAGGAAAGAGAGAGAAATCAAACTGGAAGAAAGGCAAATAAATGAAGCTTTTAAAAACAATTGCTCACAACTAAACAACCACTGCCCAGCCTGTCCCCCAGCAGCAGCCCCCATGGACAGAGCCTTCTCCCATCTGTATATGCTGAGCATAATGCCATATGTTATGGGGTATTCCATAGGTCAGTTGACATAAGCTGTCCTGTCTGTATCATCTCTCAACTCCATGTACACTCCCAGCCTCCTCTCTGCTGGGGTGGAGTGAGAAGCAGAAGAGACTTTGAGTAAATGCTGCTCAGCAGTAATGAAAATATCCCTGTATTACCAATACTTCCCAGCACAAATCCAGAACACAGCCCCATCCCAGCTACTGTGAAGAGAATTAACTCTATTCATACAAAACAAAACCATCACAAAAGGGTTGTGAAAAATAAAACCCACAATTTCAACTAGCTGGACAAAAATCAGGAAAACATTTTTAAAATTGGGCAATTTTAACCTACAGAGTCGAGGAGCACTAAGATACCTTACAGGAGTATATCTCCTCCAAGTATATCTCCAGAGAGCAGAGCAAAATAAACTCATTCCTCCAATGGAGTACTACTAAACCTTTTGTATATTTTATTGTAGTTTCCTATAGGTGTTAATATAATTGATAAAAACTTTGTGGTATCATTGTACATGTATGTGAAAGTCAATGCCACTGTGTTTGACTGACTCTTGTTTCGAAACAAGGTTCCTGTTCTGAAATCTGCTCTTGTGTTCTTTGAAATGGAATTGCATGAGCCTCACAGTGTCTCTTAAGCTACAATTTTGTAATGGAACCATCTTAATGAACATACTATAAAAGTTGATAGTCTACAACGTGGCTTAGGGAAAGCATTCAATTTTTTTGTCTTGCAAATTATGTATTCTGGTTTCAGTACTAAAGACAAGCATTTTTAAGTTCCAATACTGAAATCTAGATGACTACATGCAACAGAAGCAAACCAAATTTTATCTTTTTGTGTTGGTACCAAACTATTTCTTGCATTTGGAATGGACTCATCACATCTCTTTAAAATCCCACCATGCCATATGCATATGGCACAAAAACTATGCACCATAGTTTTTTGGGTTTTGTTTTGATTCTATATATCCTGCTTGTAATGATGTGTACATTATTATTCTGCCTATAATGATGTGTATATTATTATTCTGGAAGGGAACTTGCTATTTGTACCATCACCCTTTCTGATAGTAATTCACTTTCTCTTAAAGGTCTCATTTCCATCTGCAAGTGCTCTCATCAGTGACAATTGTCTGACTCCTGGCTGTCACACTAAAAAGTAAAATAAAGCACATAGTTATAATGATAGCAAAGCAATTAATGACAATTTTCAAATAAAAAGCCTGCAGAGCATGATGAGAAAATGGACACCACATTTTTAGCTAACATTTATGTTAAAAGAATGATGATAGCAGATGGGCTTATGGAACAAAATTTAGCAATCTTCTTGACAACAACTGAGGGCAGATCAGCTTGTCACATCCAGAAAGAGTCAGAATCTTTTTTAGATTATTGAACCATGCCAAATTTAAAACACATTGTATCAGATTTCTTTTGGGCTTTGTGATAAATGGAGAATTCTGACATAAACATAAGAGCTAGATCACTCTTATAAAGCTGCAAGACTATGTTCAGCAAAACAAGCACTCTCAAAAGGCTGAAAATTATGTTGAGCTGCCCGAATGGATAATTTAAAGCCTTTTTGCATGGATTTAGTGGTATGAAATATGCTTTGTAATCCATCACGCTTGTATGAAAGACTTGTTGTTGAGTTACTGAATCATTAGTCTGAAAGCAAATCTATAAAGAAAGGCAACTCTAGCAGTTGTTAAACAGCATATCCCATAATAGTTTTAATGATCATATTTTTCCGTGGTAAATTAGTATACTTTGTCTTCCTGCATAGATGCTTTCATCTTTTTTCTGGTGTTCAGTGTCAATGATTTCTCTGGACTAGCTTACAGTGGAAGCACAGTTTGGATTCAAATTCAAGAATATGTAATGATCAGCAAGCTTCCAACTCTGCTTGCTTTTCTTTCAGTTTTAACATTTTGGCAAGAGTTTAAAATAAAACTGGATACTTTTAGCATTTTGCACTTGCATATTAAAGTGTAAATGAGTGTAAAAATGTAAAAAGTGTAGATGAAAAGCATGTTATGCTACAACTTTATGTGAAACAGTATAATTTCCCTGAGTTGTAATGATGTCATTTTATTAATAATCTCTTTTTCACAGAAAAAGCACTTTTATTCTAGAAATGTCTCAAGTATCTAGCTAATAAAATTCTTGGTGCTTAATTAAATCTGATTGTATCACAGATCATCGGCCAAGAACTGTAAAACCTATCAAGGTAAACAAAGCAGTATAGTATTTTCTCAAATCTAGAAATAGAACAAGCTATCTCAAAACATACCCCCACAGCATGTACCACATTTTCTCCACTTCTAATAAATATTTAGCCAAAGTTGTGCTATGTTTTGTTTAGATTGTATCTCCTGCAGTTTTTCCAGCAAAGGAATAAGGCTGGTTTAATATGTATTGTGTGAAAGAAAACATTTTTGAAGGAAAACAAGTTCACATGTCAGCTATGATTAGTAGTATTGAACAGTCCCTTAGAGACTTGTGTTTGCTTCTGGATCAATTTTTTGAGCTCATTTTGAACAACCAGTATTCTTGCATGTTGAAAATAACAGGAATACTCAGGAAGTATTGTCCTGAGCATGAATTCTTAGAATTTTTTGTGCATTTGTGGTTTAAGAATTACTTACAATATTACTGAAAATTACTTACAATATTACTTACAATTACAATATTACAAAATATTGTTCAAAATTTTTGGGGTATAATGTGAAAACACAGGAATTCAGGTGTAAAATTTCTAGTGGAAAAAAAGGCAAACATGCAACGCAACCACCTAGATTAAATTTTTAGTAATCTTCACTTTTAAATTTTAAAATTCACTGATGCCTCTTTATGTGTTTTTTTAAATTGTCATTAAACACACAGTAAACAGCCCATGTTAAGATGCTATTTCCTTATCACAGCTTTCAAGGTAATTTAATAACCAAAAATTCATGAAGATTCTCTGATACACTCCAGTACTATGTTTTTTCTTTTTACTGAAACAATTTCAACATTCTCTGCACTTTCTTAAGCACACCAAAATATCCTGGCTGAACAGTAAACCTAATGGCATTATAAATAGGTTTTGCATTTCAGAACAGTCACTACACAGTTATTGAAAACTTCCATGTTTGTAATGAACAAAGACAAAAATTCTGGTGTTTGTGGATTTTTTCCAAAGGTATTTATAAAAAAACTACAAAAAAACAAAAGAAAAGAAGAAAAAAGGTGGAGCCCAATACTAGAACATGACTGGCAGCCTGGTTGTATATAGCTGTGCTTTCTACATCACAATTATTATTTCTCAGCTTTTCTTGTAGTTCAGTCTTAGAGGAAAAGCATAAGGCAAATAAAGGCTTTAGAGCCTCATACATAAAGCTAAGGAATCCTAGCCATTCCTTGTGGATAGCCATGATGTATTGCTAACATAATTTGCAACTGAGTTAAGGAAAGCTTTAAGCTTTGGCAATGACAATGGGATATCTGAGTCACAGATAACATTCACTCCAAATGGCACTTCTCCTACGTGACAGTTTTAGTTTATCATATCGTGTCCCGGTTACTACATCACAAATGTGTCACATTGGCCATTTTCAGTGTTTTCCCTTTTCTCTTCTGGGTTTGTATATGCTTTCCCAAGGACTATTTTTGGAGTTGTCAGCCAGGCCTGATGAAAATGACAGGGAAACTATATTAACTTTAAATAAGCTACTGACTTTTGTATCTCTGCAGCTCCAGTGATTGTGAGTCATCATGCGGTCCCTGGGTGACTGTCACGTTTACGCTCAGAACAATCCCTTGATTATGCCATGATTTATTTATATCAAATTTTATACAACGGCAAAAGTGTTTTTCCAGTTCCTTGTGCAGTTGCAAAAAGAGTTCAGAAAACAAATTTAAAAATAACATCTGATAATAAAAAAAAACCCTGGTGTCTAATGTAAAAAGTGTTTAATTATCTTCTGCAGAGGGAAAGATGTGAAAGCAAAGAAAAATCTTAAGGCAAATAAGTGGGTTGCCTATGCTTTTACAAGTACTTATCTCGACATTCCCTGACAAAAAACTTTGATGTATTACTACTAGAAACTCGCTTTGGTTTTGCATTTAGTAATTTAAATAAATTAGTGTAGAATTTCTGCAGTTGAATTTAATTTTAGAAAACCTGAACTGACTGGAAATTTGAAGTTGCAAGACAAAGCGTGTCTCACTTTTTACCCAGGAAATTAAAATGGGATCCTCCTTTGTTTTGAAGCTCTTCTGCTGATCATGTTGCAACAGCTCATACTCATGAACAGGAATTATTTAATCTTGTCTCCACACCACCACCTTAGCTTTTTGTCATTAATTTGCTTTACATCAAATGACAGTCACTCTCTAGAATCACCTAGGCTGTTTTCTCTCTTCTGAGAAAAAGTACTGTAGAGCTGATCCTGTTTTGAGCAGAGGGTTGTCTAGTTCTCTCTTCCAGCTTAAATTATTTTCTGATTCTAGACACAAATATTCTTTGCATATGCTTGAAATATTTTGCCTTTGAAAATCATTGTTTTACCTTTTCTTAACCAGTAAAACTATCTTTACCTTTCTTATTGAGTCATATTTCCCACTTTCTTTTTTCATCTTTCTTTCCTCCCATTTCACAGAGAAACACTGCTAATGAAAATAAAAACAAACAAAAACAACTAAATAATTATACAGATATTTGTTAAAAACTAGCATTTGTTCATTTAGCAAAATTGATAGCTAAACTGAATGAGAACCTTGTATTTAGGCATATCCCACCTACTCAATTTCTAGTCTATACCAGCTACCTTACTGAGGACCCTTATTAAATATGGCAATTATTTTACCTACTGTTAGGACTTGAAGATTTTCTTGCTTTTTATTCTGTTGCATATTAATCTGTTGCTCTCTGTAGGTTGATCTATTTCTCTACTTGTTACTTTTTATTTCTCTTAGGCCTTCTGCTTTGTTTTGAAATTAATTTTTTCACTTTTTTCATCTCTGTCTGCCTTATTGAAGTCAGAACTGCATGCCAGTTCTCAGGACTACATACTGTGGTTCCAGTCAGGTTGGAATATGTCTGTGTAGAGATAAAAGTGTACCACTGATCTGGTTTCAGGATATAGTTCTGAAAGTACTATCACTTTGAGGTCTCTGACCTACAATGTAAATATAGATGGAAAGTCATGTTAGAAGAGTTAGGAGTGAATTTTGTTGAAAATGAGGTTATTAAAAGCAAGATCACTGTGGAAAATCATAATTTTTACTGAACACCACTTCTTTTTGACTCTTCTTCAAACTAGCTATCTTTTCTTCCTTTCAACACAAACTCTTTGATGTACTTTCCACCTAAATGAAAGTATTGTGTTAGGGCTTGCTTTTTCTTTCCCAGGAACACTGGTGCAACACTTCTAGTTAGATTTTAATTGGTGAGTTTTTTGAACAATTTTTTTGTTTGAATTTTTGAAATTTTTGAATTTTTGAAAATTTTGAAAATTTTATCTTGAAATTCTTTCTATTTTTTTTTTTCACCAAAATTTGATTTTGACTTTATTTATGTCTTAGGTTTAAATTTTCATTCTTATTATTTTTTCTGCTTTCTGAAAAATAAAAAATTTCTTTTTTAATTTAAAGTTCTTTGAATTAAAAACAATAATTCAAATTATTAAATACAATTTCTTTTTTAATTAAAGTTTAATCCACTTTCACATGCTTCTGAAAGAATTAATTGATATTTTAAGATGTTCTTTACAGATCTGAAAATAAAGGATGTAGTTCAACCATAGTTCCAAGCTCTTATTATTTTTCTCAATCTTTTTGAGGAAATGCACATATATTAAAAATAAACCTAAAATGAACATAAAGATTGCTTAATTTTTCTTCTTAAATGTCTTTGGGCCATATATAGGGACTATATAGCTCTAGTGTATCATATAAATCAAATGGTTGAAAAGTAGAAAAAAATGCATATCAGAGTATTTGCATCAGACTTTATACACTGAAGATCATCTAACGTTGGCAATCAAGCAGGATTAATTTTAGTTTAAAGACTATATTTTGTGTAGATGCAGGAACAAAACCAATTACTTTCAAAATTGTTTTAAAATGCAAAGACTAACTCTTACATGAACTCCTAGTATCATGTAGTGCTTACTGAATGAATGAGTACCATTTTTAGGAAGAAAAATAATTTTGCCTCATGCTTGTGAGGCCCAAGGTACAGATTAGGTACTGGGTAATTTAAAATTTTCTCCATTGACCTTTGGAAATTGTCCTGCAAGACAGTAAAAAAGACATTTTTAGAAGTTCTGACTATTTTATATCTCCCCTCATTGCATCCATTTATAATCATTAATCATATTCCCCACATTAAACTATTCTTGTTTCTCTCTTTCTAAAGATAGAAAACCAAACTAGGGAACCCATGAGTGCTTCTCTTGTCCCAAGTGCAGCTGAGTGTTTTAGCTGCGCCCCACTTTTTCTCAGAGTGATATCTGGGCAAAAATAATCCCTTCTTCACATTTTTTTCATGAGTAAGTGCATAGACAAAAAGGAAACCATAACCTACTACAGCCATTTGGACATAAAATAAAGCCCCGTTTAGCTGTTATATTGATCAGCTGCACAAATCTACCCTTCAGAAAGAATTTTAGCACTCACAAGATATTTGCAAAGTCTCAAACTACCCTCGGGACAGTCTTTCGTTTTATATTTTTAGTTGCAATCTTGGTATACTGCTGTAGTCACTCTGGCACCAGAATTGTATTTATCAGAACTATTTTAATGTCTTCATTTAAGTGTTTTGGGGTTTTTTTGCAAAAGAATCCTGAAATGCACTGGCTGAGGTTTTTATTATTTAGCCAACTAATAACTGGTGTGATGTATTGTCCAAGATGGGATCAATGTGAAAATGGATTCCTCTATAATAACTTGCTCTAATTTGATTTTCACAGAATATGTTCCTAATTATCATTTCCCTGTGACAGTTCTTTGGATAGATTCTTAATTTTCAGTGTTCAGGACGCAGATTTCTTTATTTGGTTTTCTTTCTCCAGATATGTTGTATATGTATCAACTATTTCATGTTGTACTGAAATAGTTTTGGTTTTATATCTATGAAATTTTAGTACTAGTAAAGAAAGTTCTGATTTTTCAAATTCATAAAAAAATGCAATAGTACTTTTGTCAGCTGTGTAATATTACCACAAAATTGTTACTGTGTGCAAAGACTAACATTTCATGACTTTGCTTAATTAAATATGACATTTTTCAATAGAATTTGACAAATAAAGAAGACACGTGCATATGACTGTAGGTCACAACTGAAACAGAGAAGATGTGCAGTCTAACTCATACCCCAGAGAAACCTATCATTACAAGTCAGAATGAACTTTGCTTTTTATTTTCCTCTGCATAAGCCATACACACTAAGTAATTGAAAAAGCAACTAAATAAACAGAGTTAAAGAATTTTCCATTCTGTTTAACACAACCTTTTAGATGGTGATAAATGCAGCTGCTTAAGAGATTATTCCTGGGAACCGAAGTAATTTTGGCATGTCATTCTCCTTCTTACCCTGAAAAAGAGAAACTGCAAGTAACAAGTAAAAAAAAGTTTTAATCATATACATAGAATCATAGAAAAATTTGGGTTGAGAAAAACTTTTAAAGGCCATATAATCCAACACTCCTGTGATGATCAGGGACTTCCTAGACTTGGTTGCTCGGAGCCTCATCTATCCCGGCCTTGAATGCTTCACCCGCCAATGGGTGATCCGCCATCTATCTGGGAAACCTCTTCCAGTGTTTTACCCACCATTGTAAAAAATTTCTTCCTTATGTTTAATCTAAACCATTCTTCTTTTAATTTAAAATTATTATGCAGTATCTTATTATAATAGGCCCTGAAGAAAAAATTTGTCCCCATCTTTCTTATAAGTCCCAATTAAGTACTGAAACACTGCAATGAGCTCTCCTCAGAACTTCATCTTCTCCAACCTTTTGGTACATTTGGTGCTGGTTTAATCTGGAGTAGAGTTTACTTTCTTCACAGTGGCTGAAAGGGGGCTGTATAGAGATGGATTCGCTATTTGCTGAGCAATGCCTTTTCTGCTTCTCATATGGCCACACTGGTGAGGAAATTGGGTTGCATGGGAGACTGGGAGGAGACATAGCCAGGACCCAAACTGACCAAAGGGATATATGATACCCAGACCATGTGATATCAGTATATAAAGTGGAGGGAAGAAAGAGGAAGGGAGTGGGTTACTTTTTAAGTGATGTTGTTTGTCTTCCCAAGTAACCGTAATGCATTATGGGCTCCTGCTTTCCTGGAGATGGCTGAACACCTCCCTGTCCTCAGAAAGGGGTGAATTAATTCTTTGCTTGTGTGCACAGATTTTGTTTTCTCCATTAAACTGTCTGTATCACACAAGTTCTCCAGCTTTTACCCTTCTGATTCTCTCCCCAGTCACTCTGGTAGGGAAGAGCAGCTCCATGGGGCTGCTTAGCTGGGGTTAAAGCACAACACAACCCCAACTCTTAGCCTTTCCTTACAGGAGACATGTACCAGCCCTCTGATCATCTTTGTGGCCTTCCTCTGAACTGGGTTCAACAGTCCAATAATGTCCTCTCTGTGCTGGGACCCCAGAGCTGGATGCAGGGTTCCAGGTGGGGTCTCAGCAGAGCAGAGCAGAGCAGAGGGGCAGAATCCCCTCCCTCCCCTGCTGCCCACACTGCTCTGGATGCAGCCCAGGACACGTTTGGCTCTCTGGGCCGGGAGTGCCCATGGTTGGGTCATGTCCAGCCTCTCACCCACGAGCATCACCAAGTCCTCCTTGGCAGGGCTGCTCTGGGTCTGTTCGTCCCCCAGACTGTGTTGATTCCTGGTGTTTCCCTGATGTTATACTTTGCCTTGTTGAAGTTCATCTACTGATGTAATCACTCCATCATAGATGACCATTAAGTTGGTCAGATAAGACTTGCCCTGTGTGGTAAAGCCTCATGATTTAAACTATATCAAATGTTTTATAACTTCTTTCAGTAAAGTAACAAATTTAGGTGTGCTCTGAGTTTTACAGTAACTAGCAAAACAAGGAATGAATTTTAGAATTATTGAGCTTACATCTTTTAAGTAAGTAAAAGCATACTGAATGTCAGAAACTGATGCATGAAATGAGGCAACTTCTTCAGTGATATATAATCTACATCTCTGGTCATCCAACAAGAAACCATTGATGGTTTTAGAAATCACAAACAGAATTTCTCCCGTTAGATATGAAATAAGGACTTTGCTGAGTTTACATGATATTTTCTTTTGTCAGAGTCCCAGGGATCAATATTTGCATGTATCTTCTATCATAGCTACCTGATAATTCAACAGGTAAAAAAATAATTTAACATTATTTTCCTTTTCTTCTCTTGAAATAATCAAGGAAGTACTGAAATGTATTGCACTACCTACCATTTGCAGTAAGCAGAAGTTCCAAATCCTATCAAATTAAAGTTGGATTTGCATATAAAAGTTGATTGTCCTAAGGACAAAAAGTCATGATAAAAATTATTTCTTAATCTCTAGACCATGCTGCAGCACAATTTTTTTCCTGTCTGCCTGGGAGGCTCAGATTTCCTGCCTGCCTCAAACCTGCAGAGACCTCTCTCCAGGAAGCTGGAGGCTGATCCTATAGCTGGATTCCAAATAATGCTACAAGCTCAGTACAGGATAAAATGAAAAAAAAAAATCCCCACTTTCATCATTAATCTGAAGCTGTCAAGAATGTTTTGAAAACTTTGGATCACATTTCTGATATCTGAGTTTCATCCAAAATTTATTGTGCTCCTTTGTAAAGAACAGAGAATTGGGAACACAAGCACCCAAGTGGGGAAAGGATATTCACTTGGGATGTCTGAAATATAGAATTTGTTCATGCTTCCTTGGGTTCTTATTTCACTGATACTGGTATGATGTAACATACTAACACAGCATTGAAACTTAGCTTTTAACTTAATGAACATAAAATATTCATATGAACAAAAAAAGCATTATTGAGACTTGAGATCAAGTTTAAATGAATCATAGGTTGTACAGAACTATGCAGTCCATTAAATAATGGCCGTACTTATCCTTGCAAGTCAAATTCTGTCTTTGCCCAACAGTGACATGTAATTAATATTACCCTGTTGCATCAGTGAGCTGCGTATTTCCCTCATCCATATAATGCCTCCCTCCGTGTGAACCTTGGCACACCTGCTCCATGATGCACACACCTTTTTCATTATATTTATGGCTTCAGCACATCAGTATGAAATGCTCTTAAATCTCAAAAATGTTTTAATTTATTTCACTGGAAATGGTATTTATTCTGTATCATGCCACGTTACAAGTTGGAGTGCAAAAGACAATGAAGAAGAAGGAGAAGAGAAAACACATGTGAGGTGGAAAATAACCTGCTAAATTTTTCAGGGCAAAAATTTGTGTGAGATCAGCTATGAGGGTTAGTCACTCATAGCTGAATCAGAGGTCCAGAAAAGAGTACTACAAGCACCTTCTTCAGCTATAATTTACATACATTTACCTTTTTTTCAGCATAATTATTTCTTACAATTGGCCTGTGAGTTAGACCTTCTGACACAGCTGGATTCCAGGAGTCATATCAGAGGCATTGTGAAATGAAATATAACTATGTGCCAATATGTGGGTGTGATTCTAAGGGAGATTCACTGAAGCTAAATGAGTAATTGAGGCTGAGAAAGTTGGAGCAAGGGTGATGTGCATTCAAAATGCCCCAAAAAGATGTTTTTGCAATTTCCAGTCACTTCTGCCCATAGCAGACCATGCTATGTATGGAATATTTTTTGTCTGTATGTTAGGTGAAATACTGTTTTGCTTCTAAAAGCTAAACTTCAAACTGCATTTGATTACCAAATGCAAAACCATCCATTTCATGAAGTACTACAGAAGAGACAAACTCAAATTGAACCTCAAGAGCTGACTGTTGATCAGTTTAGGTTTCAAAAAATACTTTTTTCTACAGAGTGCATGGAACTGATTGGAAAGAATGGAAAAAATGTTTGAAGAATAGGGAATGGTTTAGGTAAGTTAATATTCAAACTGAAAATTCTCAGGACCTGTGCTAAACTGGATTAACATATTATGAATAAAACAATGAGAATTATTATATTTGAGATAAAGTGCTTTCTGGATGAAAAGAATTCCATACTTCCATCATTTTGGAATCCCTCCACAATACAGTACGATCCTGTAAAAGGATTGTTTTACAGTACAAGATGCATAATTTCCTCCTTGTATTTGGTCATGGAACAGATCCTTACAGTATTGCTTTAAGTATGTACATATAAACATATGTTGAGAATCTAAAAGACATTGATTTTGGTGGTAAATTAATCAAACAATGATTTGGGTGTCACTAATGAACAAATAAAGACAGATCAGAAGAAAAATCATGTGTTTTAAACATTTTTGAATTAATGATATATCCCAAAAAGAATTAAAATAGTCCAACACATAATGTTTTAATCTAGGTGATTAAAACACTATATTAACATCTATATACATCCAGGAGGCTTCACTGCAGAGTCTGTTTTCAGAAAAAAAAAAAAAAATTTAAGGTTTTTTTTAATAAAAACCTCCAAATTTCATAGCCTCAGAAACTTTAGGAGTAAAATTAACAGTGATTTTCATGGTCTATGCAAACCGAATTAACACTTATTTAGCTCTTTGATATTAAGTGTACCCAGTTAATCAAACAAAAAGATAATTATGTAGCATTTTCACTTATTGATTATTTTTGCATCAGATTTGCTGATTGCATTCTAAATAATTAGAATTTTAGTACTTTACTCCATGGTACTCACACTGCTAGAATATGGTGTATGAAAAATTTGCCTCCACAAAATGCTGGAAATGTTAAGCTTGTGGTCCATATACATTTGGTACGTTATTTGCAGAGCAAAAACTGAAATTCATATCCATTTTGGAAAGTAGAATGTATTTACAAACTCAAGTAACTGTTTTCAGGTACAGACATATAATTGTCTGCTCATTGACTGACTGGTTTAAACGTGCATAAGTGATCATAAAAAGTGTACATGATTTACAGGGAAGTTCTCAGCTACTTCAGTGTTTTTATTCTAATAAATATTAATGTTGAGAAGATAATGATGACTGTAATCTAACATTCAATTGAACTGTACTGGAACTTAGAGTGTCACAGACCAAGAACAAATGGTCAATCCTCCCCCATGGCTGTTGCAAACAAGCCAAGAACACATGAAGCAAAATATATGATTTTGATAGGTGACAAATAATTAACATTTGCTCTGTAGATAATTAGCTAACACGTAGAGATGTTTGTCAGAAAGAAATATTCTGTGTCCAGGAATCTGTAGCTAGGATCTTTGGATCCCAGAAATTGGACAGGCATTGTGTACTGTTTGTTGAGCAATGTCTCTTTACTCTGCCTTGCTGCTTGTTAAACTGCATCAGAACAGGTAGGAAAGTTAATTCATGAAATTGTTATCAATCTGAGTTTGTGTTTTGGCAGATCAGGAATCCCCAGCTAACACGAATGACAAGCCTTCAAGGAGGAGTGAGCAACTGACTAACCATAACTTGAGTCATGGTGTTGAAGCACCCACAAGGAGTTTGAATAGGTACTAAGAATAGAAGTTATTCCTTTGTCTTCAGTGAGGCCAAACTTGTACACCATGGTGCTGCCTAAACAGAGAGAGTCATTTTTTTTGAGTGGTATTTGGCTATTTCTTCATTCTTGTGTATTACATTCTGCAATATTTCTTTCAACCATATATAATGCTTGTCTGCAGCAACTAAAATTTCTCTATGGAATAGTAGCTATAATTCTAATCATAGATTTATCTTTTGGGTTTAGTTTAGTATTTACCAGTTAATTTCAGATTCCTTTAAGAAGAAAGTGAAATGTTATTACCTTTATCAGTCTCTGTTCTTCCATCAGTGATTATGCTGCAACTCATTTGGTGATTCATTCTCACTGTTATTTTTCTTTGCCTTTTTCTGAATTTTATTTTTCTTTAGGGCAGAGAGTTAAGGCAAAGTAATCATAAGATAAAATAAAGACTTTTCTTTCCGATCTTCTTTCAGTAGAATTTAACAAATCTGCCTTGACTGACAGAATGGATATTTCATTGAGTGCAATGTGCTGTTTCTTGAGACTACATTGATACACAGATTTTTTTTATGTTATCAGAATAATGATGACAACAGCAAGCAAGCTTCAGAACTTTGCAAAAAAGGAATACATTTAATAAGTTTACTCTCATAGAAATATATAAAATAGTGCAATAGATTTCTTAATATGCACATTTTGATCCAATATACTATTCCTCTAAGTTTTCCCCAGATGGGGAATGTATAGTTTAAATGTATAGTTTTCCATATTTAAATAAATAAATGAAAAATACTTTGCCTAGACATATATTTTGTTATAATCATAACAATTTTCTACAGTACATTCACATGAAAAATGTTAGCCCACAATCCATTTTTTTCTGAAACTTAAAAACAGTTCTAGCTTCTACAATATATCAGCAAAAAGCCTTCCTGGAAATCTAACACACTCAAGGTACAAATTAGAAAATAAAAAAATCCCATTAATTTATTATTAAGATTTCTTTTTAGATCCAGATCCTCAAAGAAACTGGGTGTCTCAGTAGAGTTTCATCAGTTTATAACAGTTGTGAATTAAGTCTACAATAAGGTAAATGGAAAATTGTACATTTAAATGGAATAATCAACTATGTAAACAGAGATGACAGAACTAGATAAGTCATTATTCCTAAGAAGAAAACCTGAGTGTCATTGATTCCAATCCCATCATAAATACAAAATAATATCCTATTTCTGATAATGGTGATAATTTTCTTTTCCCTCTGATTAGTAGAATAACCAATACAACATGTGATGGAAATATATTCTACTTAGCTTTGATAAAACTTCAGGTGAGATTTTGTCCAGGTTCTGATACTGCCCAGTAGAAAAGGCATGGCCATAAAGCAGACCATCAGACTCTTTTGAAAGAGGTGATGTATGAGGAGAGAGTATGGGCACTGTTTAGCTGTAGAATAGAAGCTCCAAAAGTGATACAGAAACCACATTTAAATATGCAAAAGATAACTGTGAAGAGAAAAAATAAATTCCACATGAAAGATGACAGAATGGGCAGAAAATTTACACTAAGCAAATAATAATCAGACAAGATACTAAGAGAAATGCCCAATATCACAGATGATGACACGTCCAAATAGATTGCTGGACAGGGCCACAGAGTCTGCATTGTTGGAAGTCTTAGGAATGACATTTATATCATAAAATGAAAATAAATTAAAAAATAGTATTCTATTTTCCTTTGTATACATGCTCTGATGCCATACTGGGGAAAGAATATTGATTAAATAAACTTTTGATTTCCAATCAAAATTTTTTTGTTTTTCTGAAATATATCATTGGAATGACAAGAAATAAGAATCAAAAGAATTTTTGTTGCCATTTGTCCACAAATACTTGCAAATTTTCAAGGAAACATAATCCTGAAAAGTATTAGGTTATAATAGCAATAGCATATAATGCAGAATGTTTAATAACAAAGATTTTTCAAAGAACCTGTCAACATTTTTCCTGTAGAACAGATGAAGAAAAAGAAGGTGTAAGTCCCAATTAGTTGACCTTACTATTACTTAAGATCTTAGAACAGATTCTGAAGGGAAGCTCAGTGAAGAATGTGCTGATAAGACGAGAATGAGATAAAATGCAACAAAGGTCTATTGCAGGTAGATTTTGTCAGAACAAGTTTAATGGCTATGAATTTATTGAACCTATTATATCTGTAGTCTATCTGTGAAAGTATCTGATATGATGATCTCGGACAAAATATTTCAGGTGAATCAGGTATAGAAGGAATGAAAGAAGAATTCAGTTTTCCCACCATTTTGTTGATTATATTGGCATAGGAATTACTGTTCTTTTAATGGTCCTCTGTCAAAACAACAAAACAAGGAAAAATTCTGAGTCTAGGTGTGCTACATTGGGTAAGAATGGAATTTTATTAGATGATCCTGTTTAAGATCATAAGATCACATCAACTCATTCAAGAGTTGCATTTTCAAAATCAGACGAACAGTATAAAATTCAACCCAGTCCAGTTCCAAATAATTAAAAGTTAGAGGTGTTCTATATTCACTAAATCGTCTGTGTGGGAGAAGACTCTTCAGAGTACTTGAAATGGGAAAAGAGATCAAGTAATATTTAGGCATTAGAGACATATGGCATAAGGAAATTGCAGTAGAACTAGTATGTTAAGCTTCTACTCTGAAAATAACATGTGGAAGTGCTTATTTTTCTTGCATTTAGAGAAGCTAACCAACTGAGTTGACTGATATGATTTTCCTATTACATTTCACATCCTTAGAAACTTCAAAAAAAAAAGAAATGGAGAGATAGTAGAAATTATCTTAACATAGAAATAAATCTATCTTTCTAAATACCAGAATTACTCATGTGGAAGATAATACATACTTTTCTGATTGGCTCTCTAATCCTAAAGAAATATTTGAGGGTGAGGTCAGGGATAGGATGTGTGGACAGTTGACAAGGAAAAGAAATTAAGTGCCTTAGTGCTTCTGATTCCCATATGGATAGCATATAATATATAGTAAGCTTGGTTTGGGACATGTTTTCTAAGAAAATTTTTTTTCTAAATGAAAAATTTTGTTTTGTGAAAAGTCACTGGCCATGATTCATTCTATTGCATCTATGAGATTAAAAAAAATGGCCCATGAGCTGAACTGAGTTCAGATTTCCTGAGGTTCATTGTAATAAAAAATCAACACAGGAAAACCTGAGAATGCAATAAAGCCATACCAGGATGCAGAAAGTGATAAAACAGGCAAGAAATGGTTTTTCTGTGTTGTAGTAACTTCATAACCTATAAAGTTTTAGATAAAGTTTTAGTTTTCAGAATGTTAGACTCCATGACTCTTCCCAGCAGCCTAAGTGACGTTATATCAGGTTAAAGTGGGTTCTGGAGTTTCACTTACTGTATGCTGAAGAGATATCCTGCACAGGAGCTGCTTTTGCTCTCTGCTTCCTTCACCCAGTAGGTGGCTGCTGCCAGAAGATTACAATTTATTTCTCTTTCAGAAACATTTTCTACAGGCTTATGGGTATCTTCATGGAGAAGATACTGGAGAACCACCTCAGATTTCCTGGTTTCAGAGATGTAGGTCCTGAAGTTCCCAGAAATTTGAGTCTTTCAGGTTCCAAACTGCCACCAAGCTAGAAAGCATAACAAGTGAGTAGGTAACTACAATTCTCAGGTGCGCAGTTTTTCAGCATATCTTCTGTGAACTGTTGAGTTGACTATACCAGTTCTGTTGAGATGATCGTGTCAACCCCTTGTGACTTTCATGGCAAACCACTAAAGGCTTCTGAAGTAAAATATTCTGGTATTTTTATCCTTCTGTAAGCAAAACTCAATTATGTTCCTACCATCTAGGTTTATTTTAATAATTGAGAAATCTATTTATCTGGACAAGGGAGACCTTGCTCTGTGCAGAACTTCCATTCAGTTTCCTGGACAGAGAAAAGCCACTCCCCCAAACATTCAGTATCTCAGGTGGGAGAGGCTCAGGAAGATACCTAAATGTATCAGTCTTCCCCTCTGGGGACCAAGAACAGGCATGGAGATGAATCTTAGAGACTCCAGGGCCATTAATAGTTTCTTGCTCTGAGCCAGAGTGGACATATCATAAGTGGGATACAGACAAATGAGAAAACTTTCAGAAGCTGTAGCATTGAAATGGGCAAAAAGAACAAACCTATTGCTGTAAATTCATACTTCTCAAAGAGAAAAGAGCGGAGAAGATAGATACAGGAGAGTAGGGACAAGCCATTTTTATGAACACACTGTGTAATAATGTATTTAATTTCCAAGGGCTCTAGATAGAATAAACATCGTACCTGTTAATGAGCACATCCAAGGGTTGCAGTTGTGAAGAGTTTGTTTTGGCTGGTTTGGTATATGATTGGATATAATTTCTAGTTCAGTTTTATTTTTGATCTGAAAAGGGTCTTACAGAAGCCAATCAACTGCTTAGCTCTAATATGCTGTCAAGTAGAAAATAAATTCCTCAGTTAGCACTTCATATAGCATACACATACTTTACCATATTTCAGAGAGTAAAGCAAACAAAAATTGCTTGATTTGTGAATTTGCAGTCAGGCTCAAATACAGTGTATATTAAATCATATGTATGCTGTACAAGTTGCTACTAAGCAAGTAAGAGAAAAGAAAAGCTGAAGAGAAAATGAGGACTGGAATTTAATTGCATTCTACCATTCTTCTCATTTCCACTTTTTTATATTAGTATGCTAGAAGCAAGCTAACCAAACACGCTTGTTAATCCTATTTTATACCTTTCTTTTTATTAATCTTCGTCTTTGCAATGGTAACTGAATTTTACACTTTTCAATTCTGAAAAATATTGCAGTATTTGAACAATATTACTGGTTTCTGTTTCCATATTACTAGGAATTTTCACCAATCACATAAAATTTTAGTTTTGACAAGTGTAACATAAATGGAGAGTTTATCAAAGAGAGAACGAATTCATCATGCTTTTCTTCTCTTTATTTCCAGTGTTGAGATTGTGACCCAATCACCAAAGATGTTTTAAGTCCATGTTTTCCTCTGGAAAACAAAACCAATTGTTCTTCCTGAAGGTTGTGAGCCTGTATGCCCTCTGGTGGATGTTCAGCTCCTCAGACTGAACTGCCATGAATGCAGGCCTTGCCATGGCTTCTTAGCCCCTTCACTGCCTGGGTAAGATGCTGAACAGCTGCTTCAAAACATCCTTTCATTTCTAAGCTCTTCATACACCAGTCCTGTCTGTAACTCTTAGCTACCTTCCATTTCCTTTTCTACAGTCTTCTCCATCAGATTCAACTCTTTCTGTTTCACAGGTATCTCTTTGCTTTAATCCAGGATGCCTCTTCTATTCTGACCACGTGATTTACCCCTTAGATTGTGATCTCACTTAATACTCATTTATGTTTTAAGATCCAGCTAATCTCAGCATTTTCCAACAAAATAGGAAGGAGGTAAGTTGAAGCCATCCCTTGCTATGGTTTTACTCTCATTTGTTCATATAGTATTAGAACACTTTTGATTTGTGTGTTATTTTGTGCAGCCAGTGTCTTTCTAGGACAAGCCAGACTTATTTTATGTCAGTTGACAAAGAGCATCTATAGAAAGAATATTCCAGAGAACCAAGCTGTCCTAAAATAGAGGTATTTTTTGGCACAATTCCTGGGTCACTCTTGTTAAAATCTGGGGTGTGACTCACAGCTGGCAGAACACGTTAAGGCTCTTATGTTCCTGAAAGTGATCTGAGTATCAAGCCTGACAAAGTTATTCTGCATTTTCTTTTAGATTTAGAAAGAAAAAATTAAAATTAGATTGAGACTGTGCAGATGTCTCAGAGAGAAAAGCACTGACACTGTTTAAAGACATTGTCTTCCTATTTGCCAAAATGGTCATTAAAACGACATGAAAAGCTAACATGTGGTTCATTTTCAGAATCCAAATTCTGAAAACCTGCAATCTACAGCTGTGTTCTATTTGTAACAAAGTATGTATTACATAATTTTAAAAAGGTAGAATTCAACAGGTATTTATTTAAGTAGTGCTTATATCAGAATGGTTTTGTGCTATGACATTAACTTTAGAAAAAAAAGACACACAATAATTTAATTTTAAAACTGAAATGCTCAGGGACTAAGGTTAATAAAGAGCAAGTATTATGCATGAACAATTTTGTATTCATACTTAATATTCATTATCATTATGGGTAGGAAGCATTTTAAAACATTCTAGTTTTTAAAATATTTAAATTCATAATGAGCTGCATAAAATGCATCCCCTTATCCCATTAATAGCCTAATTCCCATTGACACAGTAGACCTTTCCAATCATATCCATTTTTAAATACTCAGACTAAGATGAGAGATTTATGCAGGTCAGTCTCTCATATGCGTGTGGAATAAAACTCTGTAATCATGTACTTTTGTAGCTTAAGAAAAACGTATGCCAAAAACTAGGCAAGAATCTTTGGTACACCTCTCTAACCTCTCAAAATCCTTCTGCCTTTTAAAGTAATATAAGAAAATATGTAGCTTTTAAGCAAATGTCTGAATTTCCACCTCTTTTACCTCTCACAATCTTTCTCTAAATTTAAAAGCCAACAGTATGCAATATGCCACTTCCATATCATCACACAAAACCATACTGAATCCTTTCCAGTTTCCTAATGGAATTTTTCCTTTCTAAACTGCTGGTCTAGCTAGAGACTTTTCATCCATTCAAATATGACACATCTGAAAAAAAAGGATTTCTAGTTTCTTAATTCTATCTGCATAACTGTGCAGTTATCACAAGTATACTGTTATTGGCTGTATTTATACAAAAGCTACATTAAGCTCTCTATGCTTTCTCTTTTCTGTTGAGTGAGATTTGACTTTCTGAGAGAAAAAGTACAATAACTCTTTAAGACTCTTCTTCAAAATTCTGTTTGTCAGAGGAGTTGATAGTTTCAAAGAAGATTTGAAATAGTTCTTCTGTCTCCTACAGGCTAGCATTTAGGAAACAACAATGTACTGCATAACTTACCTTGGATTGTTTGACAGCACAGTAGGCTCTAAGTGTTCAGTGTTCATACTTTTATTCAGGAACAAAAAATATTAAGGGTTGGTTCTAAATTTATCTTGGCAGCGAGGTTTTCCCTAGCAGCGATTACTTCTTAAGTAAAATTGAAAGGGTATTTTTGTTTTTCAAATTTCATTGTTTCTTCAGCACCAGCTTGCTAGTGATTTTTTATTTTCATTCAGCATTCTATGTGTTGGAAACAAGGTAAGTGCAAGCTGAATGTTCTCAAAGAGATAAATTCCAGTTTGTGATATGAAGGTCTCTTTCCAGACTTATGCAGTGCTAATTGCAGTTGTTTGCAATGTTCTTTGAAAAAAACACTCATGTAGAACTCTAATAATGATTTCATGCTACTCACAGCAGTAGTCAAATGTTTTAAAAATGAAATAGAAGCAAAGTAATTGAAAAATAGGAAAATTATTGAAGGTTTAAAATGTTTAGAGAAAACTTTTTGTCCCCTGAATGATCTTGAAACAGCTTTATTTTTGCACATAGGATCAGTTCAATGTAAAGCAAGAGGAATACCTACATGACTGGGAAGGTCAGGATTTGACCCCATATAAAAGTTCTTTGATGAAAAAGCTAAAGGCTTATTTGCAACATTAGTAGAAAACATATTATAAACTCACAGCTGTACATGCACATTTTTAATGAGAAGCTTACCTTGATTGAGTCAGGATGTTAAAATACATGAAAGAATTGGCATGGTAAGAGAAAGGAGTTTATAAGCATAAACACAGAGAACTATAATGATATTAAAACTTCATGATGAAACATCTGATCCTTTTAATGAATGACCTGTGAAAATCCTTCCACCTGCATTGGCCTGTGGAACCTTTGTGTTATATAGTAATAATGAATAGAATACAGGCAGGCAACATATCAGAGGAAGGATACAAAATTCACAAAAAAAATGCTGAATATTTAAGTACATAATATTGTCAAGTCTCAGAACAGTTTCTCGAGAGATTATCACTTTTCTCTATATGGTACTGCACTGTAAGCATAACTTAAATGCCTGGCAACAGGAGTACAAATTGCTTGACTTAATCTTGAATCTTAATGGTATGTTGCTAAAATCATTTTTATAATGAGAAAAAATTACTTTCCTTAATATTAGGGAGAATGAAAGAAGAAACAGTCAAACATTTTCTGTCTGTAGTTAAACTATTAAATTCATATTTAGCCACTTGAATTCTAATGTCTTTATTTTTAAAATGCTTTATTTTTAAAATAGCTTCATTTTTATTCTAATGCCTTTATTTTTAAAAATTCTGAGTACCAGCTCCTCAGTGGGCATCACTGAAGTCAATTAATGATTGACATCTCTGGAAATCAAGCCCTCTATTTAAATGCGAGGAACGCACAATTTTCCCAAGAGTACATACAAGATATAAGGGTAGTTATTTGATATCTGAAGCTTGTGACTAAGCTTGAGCTCAGAAACTCATGATCAGAATACTCAGTGCCAGGCTGTACTTATGTTCAGATTTGGATCATGCAGTAAAACATCTGAGCTGATAGCACCATCAAGTCATGATGTGGATGGGAACATCTACTGTCCTGTCCTAGCCACACCTCCCTCCCAGCAAAAAAAAATTATTTGCCATATAATGTGGCAAAATAGTGGTTATCTCATCTGGTCCAGATGAGTCACCAAGCAGGGCTCTTCCTAAAGCATCTTAGGTCACATAAAGCAAGAGAGAGTCATGTAAACCAACACCCTGTCCAGGCTGACATATTGCTGTCAGTGCAGATGAATGGCGGGGCGATAGAGATCGCTGCCTCAGTAGACTTCAGTCCACTCCTTGATTCAAGAAATTTATGACTGTATTGACATAACCTGGCAGTTAATTTAAAATCCTGCATGTGGAATGTCACTTTTCAGTTTAACTCCTGATTTTAATTGTGGTTTGGTAGCTCAGACTAGCAAGGGTAAGAAATCTGTGTCGGATTCTTAGAAGTAAATCTGATTTAAATAATCACCTTTAATGGTCATTGTCTTTTTGTTACTACAGTAAGCAAAACAAAAGGCTAGACTTAGAAGTAGACAAGCTGAATAACGTTTTCAATTTTTGTGCATACCAATCATGAATGCAACCTGAGTAACAATAAATAGGATTTAATAATAATGTCTGGTTTAGGTGG
The DNA here is from genome assembly GCA_018697195.1 of Certhia americana. Classification (NCBI taxonomy): domain Eukaryota; kingdom Metazoa; phylum Chordata; class Aves; order Passeriformes; family Certhiidae; genus Certhia; species Certhia americana. The sequence continues at coordinate 41,553,687 of CM031860.1, read as the reverse complement.
GGGAAGTTTTCCTGTGATCGTATTCTCAGAATATACAGCTACAGGATTGATATTCAGCCCTTTAAATATACCAGCAGAAAGTACTTATGTAATCCTTCAAGCTGAAAGAAAAAGGATATATTCTGTTTATAACACACTAAGTAGGCAGATGTCTCTAAAGTAGATTCCAATTCAATGCAAGACTGTGATACCAATTAGAAAGCATATGCCATATTGCCTTGACATCCTGTTACTAAATGCTGATGAAAGTTTATGATCATAAGTGAAATATGTAAAGTAGGACTGAAAATAATCTCTCAAATTAAAACTGTTAAAATATATACTGTGCAGAATGTATACCAGGTGTTCTGCAATGCAGGCTCCAGGGATGTATTCTGTGGGGGTTTGTGGAGTACAGCAACAGATTTCAATGCTGTCTCAAGTACTGAGATACATCAGCTTCCATATTTTTCTTGTGAAGACTAACACCAATATCAGGTGACCAAGTTACAGTAAAAGATACTGACAGGCATAGTGGAGTTTGATAGCAAAGCCATGGCTGCACATTGATTTGGAAAATGTTAAATTGATTTGGAACAGGAACCTCCCAACTAGCTTTGAGTTCAGTCATGCTTTGTAGCACCCACTACTACCTTGATCCATGATGCTAATGTTGCAGCTTTCTTCCTGTTCCTGTCGAAGGTGGGAGCAACAGGGACCTGAGGCTACTCAGGGCATCTGACTGCCCTGTGTCTGATACTGGCATGGATAGCAATTTGGCATGTACTGAAACCTTGAAGCTGGAACTCTGTTTCAGTTCCCTCAATTTAAATATACAAAAATGCTGCCATTAACTTCTGGCTTTCCCAGGAATGCGACAGTTACACTGTATGCTGTATTTTAACTGCACATCTTTGGACTTGATGCAGGGCTCATTGAGCCCAAACTGCAGTTTCATGTTCCCTTTTATGCTGCTTTGGTTAACAATGCAGATATTATTTCTGTATTTTCCTTTGTTTAGTAAGCGCTCAAAGTCATATTCTAAGAATTCTAAAAATGTCTATTAGAACTAGTCTAATGTGTTTCATAACATGGACCATCAAATTTCAGAGTTTTTTCTTTCACTGAGAGCAAAAACTGATGTGTTTAGAAGGGCTAAGAGTCTAAACTGAAGATAGTCAAAGATGAAAAATCCATCTCACATGTTCTGATGTTTATTCATATTCAATCACAAGAAAAATAATGCTGTTCCATTTTCAGTATGTTTTATTAAATCTCAACCATCTTTGTTGTTGTCTTTAAACACAGAAGGATTAATGGCTAATCCAGCAAAGCTAAACATATGTTATGATCAAATAAACTCATGGTCTTAATTTTAGTATTCTAATTAGGTAGAAAACATAAACCTATATTTCTTTAGCCCTTAAAGTGTTCTTATGGCTTTTTCATGCGCCACTTCCTTTTTGCATTTCATTATTTACAATTCCAGCTTTTTGGAGTACATGTACACAGAAAGTGGTCTTCATATATTAGTATCTCTTTGAACAATGTTGAATTCAGAGATATATCTTTTATCACATTCATTTTTAAATTTCCATTGCTCAATTTATGTTCTTCTGTCACTGCTAGCCACTCCTAGTTCAATTCAGTGTGTTTCCCCACTTCGAGAAATCAGCTGACTATTTATTAATCCATTTGCCTGAATTTTGCTGGTCTTGAATGTGATTTTTTTAAGAATTAAGATATCATGGAGCAGTAAGCTAAATGCACTAAACAGAATGATGTTGATGTAATAAGTGTTTCTTTTCTTTGATATCCTTTATTAATAATATTGTTTGACAGCTTCTCAGTTAATACACTTTTACCATAATACATTGTTAGCATAATAACCAATTTATAACTGACTCACTAAGCCCACTTTAAGTGTTGGCAATGGAAAGAAAAGTTTTTAGTCTTCTAGGAATTGTGGTGAACACTTCTTTCCCTTTGTTTCTTCTTCTCCTCTTTCTGCTCTCTGCAATTCCAAACAAAATTTTGAGTTATTGAGATGAATGTTTCCTAATTGTCCTGATTTCAGCCAAGGACAGGGTTAATTTTTCAAAATGCAGCATGAGGGTGCAGAGCCTGGAGCTGTGTGGGCATGGCCAAATCATTGTGTTATTCCATAATATCTTCCATCATGGCCGGGGTGGGGAAAAGGGACTCCCTCTTGCTTCCCTGGAGTGCTCCCTTCCCTTGGGGGAAGTGTGGTGAACAGCTGGGAGGGAAGCATGGGTGTGGAGGGTCCAGGCCCCATTGTTCATCATCTTGGGGCCACACCAGGTTTGGACAAGCAGTGGGCAATTTCTGCATGTAAATCACCTCCCTTTTGTATACTTTTGTTATTAATTTTGTTGCTGTTCATTTTCATGTCTCATGGCTGTTTTCAGTAAGTTTTTCCCACCTCAGTCCATAACCTCTGCCTTTTGTCTTTCTCAGCAGAGGGGAGTGGGAGAGCTGGTCCTAAACCATGACAATTGTTAGTTTTCAAAAATCTCAATTTACCACGTAAAACAAAGACAGCATGTAAGAACTTCTTCAAGCATATTCATGCATCCCAGAAAACATCTTGGTTTTGATGAATCACACCAAGTGATTGAATTCCTCATCTTTACCAGAGGAAAACATAAATTCCCATGCTTTCAACATCATGAAGTACTAATTGAATTAATTTTCTTTTTATCATTATTACAAATTTTATCCCATCTGTCTTATAATTAGGACATGATAATTGTAGGTTCCATTACATCTATAATATGTATGAACTCAGAGATCCTGTTAGAAAACATACTCCTGATGCCTTTGTTTCCTTTTCAATTTCCCCAAACCATTTTGTTCTCATTTATATAGTCTTTTGCTTTCTCCCAACAGCTCATATTCCCCATACTTATTTTGTTGTTATTGCTTTTTTCCTTTTTTTCACCAATTTCCTGTTAAATACACTTTTTTCAAACTATTTTTGGCAAATTTTTTCATATTTTTCTCCTTAATTATAGTAGAAATTCCTTGGTACTTATGAAAAGACCTAAAAAATCATGTTTTTTCTATACAATTTTTTTCCTTTACTGTTGACTTGAACAAGAAATGTACATAGAAACTGTTGAATACTTTGAGAGTTGTGAGTTGAGAAAGACTCAGTGGATTAAAGAGAAAGAACAGTAAAAAAAACTAAAATACAGAAACAGCATCTTATCTCATGACAATTGCAATACAATCTAATCTTAGTCTGCCCCCATCATTCTGTGCTTACTTCCCCAAACCTCCATAAGCCTCTTGATTTGGATGTTAAAATCTAAGGAGAAGAAATGTTATTTTTCCTGCAAATTGCATCAATCAATTAGGAGCTGCATGGTTTTGATAGATCCTGGCCTTGTGCTAGACATAAAAAAAGAAATATGGTGTTTATAGCCCAACATTAAGATGCATTCTAAAAACATAATATTGATTATATCCATTAATGAGAATAGTGAGTTATCCAAAAGCTGTTCTGTATATACTCCGTATATTTAAATTTGCAGCAGTCTTTGAAGGATTCTTGTACCATCTGTAATCCAATTTGTAGCATTGAACTGCATATGAGTTGAATGACTATTTCTAAAGCATTATACATGCTTTTTTTTGCTATCAAATTGATGTGTGTTACTTAGGTTTTCCTCTGATTACCTATAAACAACTAGAATTATTATTATCATTTAAGTGCTTTGCACATGATTAAGTAAACATCGATATTACCAATGCATGTACTCATTTACATATTCCTGTAATCTGCTTTAAAGTCAGTTGCTTTGAATCACTGATAACATATTTCTACATCTACTTGTTCATATCATTCTGAAAGTATTAATTTTATTTCTGATATCATTTTCAGAAAAAAAATTAAAATATTTATTCATATTCAAAATCACTGTTGTCTTAGGTTATATAGTTGTCTCCATCATTATTTTCCCCTCTCATCTGCTTTTCTTCTTCTTTTGATGACAAGGATCATTTAGACATTTTAAGTTAGTGGTTGAAGACTTGATAATATTCTTAGAAAAAGCAGTGAATTAAATATGAATGCTGAGTGGGACAGACTGAACTAAATAGATGAGTGGCTAGGAGGAAGATCTGCAAATATAGTTGTTGTCTTTGGTTTTAAATATATGTAATGATTTCATTCAAGAGCTGTGTACCTCCATTACAATGATTTGCCAGCCACATACATTCTGGAATATGCAGAAGGAATTTGTCCTTTCCTGTGCTGTGAATCATGTATGATCTTATGTTTTTACTGCAAACTCTTTTCTGGCCATTATCTCAACTAGTATTATGTTTAATCACTGTTTCCTCTCAAAAACATACATAGTATTGGAAATATACATGAAGTTCTATGAAAGGAGTTTTTAAGTCTCCTAGATTTTATGCAAGTCTGAGGCTAGTGAAGGGTACAGGAGTTGAAGATTGGCTTGATATTACACTGCTTGAGGGGGAAGGATAAGAAGCCAAGATCCATGAGGTCTAGCATATGCTTTCCCTCATCTGTTTCTCTTCTACCATGGTCTGGTGGTACTACAGGGAGACAGTTCTGTTGAGACAGCAGGAAAGATTTTCTACTCATGGAACAAAGTCTACTAACAGTTAACTGCTAACAGTTCAATGAAGGGGGTACAAATAACTGATGTTAGGCTTCTCTAAGCTTCAATGAGAACAAAATTTTAGAATACCCCCAACCGGTAGAACAAAGGAAAAATGAAATAGAGACTCCTACTTTTGAGGAGTTTTTGAGGTTTTGAATGGATATCATCACCCAATCTAATATACTTGTTCAGTACTTAAATAACATGTTTTTAAGCAGTTGATAAGGTGCAAAACTTGTTATTAGAAAAATAACTGTGTGGTAGACTGCTGTAACACAAACTTAGATTTTCTTAATTCTATTCAGATAGCAAATACTTCAGGAAAGCAAAACATGAATTACATATCAGTACATTATCAACTACTGTATCTTAAAATTTCTGGACAAGCCTTATTGTGCCTCTAAACTTCTTTCATAGAAAGTTATGGCAATGGGATCATATACAGAGTTTGGCAATAAATCTCTAGAATTTTCTCACAGTTAGTAGCCAATGTTCTTCTTCATGTTTTTCAAGTCTTAAACTATAAAGCTACACTAGAAGGCAATGGAAGAAAAATTTTTACAGTACTGCTGGTAAAGGCAAACAAGAAAGTTCCAAGTAGCACAGGAGTGTTCCTTGCTTTCCTTTATAATTCACCTTTCTAGGTCCTGCCTGACTGTAGACAGAATACTGAAAACCTTGAGCCATTCATTCCTGTAGAAGCAAACCTATTTAACATTTATCTAGGGAATGTGAAGCATCATCTAAACAGTTTTGCTGGAACAAAAAAACATTTGCTGGTTTAGGGTAGAGGACTGATTGAAGATGAATCTTTGTAAGGTAGGTTGCTAAGACGTTTGCTCTCTGCCCTTACTTGGAACATTGCTCTTATGGGAAGATATGCCTCTTCACATGCAGTTATTCAGCAGTGCTTTGCATGGACCTGTTTGGTTTTGTGTCACTTGTGTGCTCTGGTGGCCACTGCTGCTTCAGGGCAGTGCTGTGGGAAGACCACAAGGAATTATGGAAGAGAAGTGCACAGTATCTCAGTATGATACAGAGGGAGGAAGCCACAAAGGGAGGAGAGGCTCTTTGGGACACAATTTCAGCATTGAGAAGCCTCAATAATCTCTAAAGTGAAAGAGACAGCTTGTAATTTTTAAGATCTGAGATGAAAGGAGTTTTGAATTATGATCCTCCTGTAGGCCCAGATCACTTGCTGCCTATTCCTGCTCCCTACATCTCGAAGAGTGATAGATGTAACCATACCATTCAAGGAGCTCTTAGTCTCCCAGGTTTCTTGGTCATGTGGTAGCAGCCTCAATAGATCCTGTTCTTAGGAAGCTTTAACTTCCTAGCTCCCTCCGCACAGTGATCTTTCATATTGACGATATTCTCAATTAAACGTTTAAAAATTTGTTCCCTGGAGGTACAATACAGAACTGATTGACCACAATGTTCATTTTCCACCTGCACAAATTTTTTTCAAAAGAGTAATGAAGTAGCACATCATGCTTTTTGTCAGCAAAATAAACCACCCTTCTTTCTTAGAAAGGACTTTTTCAAAGCAAAGTTAGACCTACATAAAGAATGTGGTCTGAGGTCAACACCAGCAAAATAACATCAGTGGAAAAACCCCAACTTTTCTATTACTTACTTCTTTTAAACTGAATTCAAGTCTCGTCTTTTTTTTTTCATAACAGTGTTCAAGAAAACAGCAGTTGTTAATCCAAAACTCTGTCAATCATTCTACCAAATGGAACAAAACTCACAGGATATTGAGTTGCAAAGCAAAATAATGAAAAGCAAAACATGGAAAATTTTCAGATACACCTCTTCAAATAAATGTTTAAAAAATCCCACAAAGAATATTGTCAAACAAGCCTTGCCTATAAAATAAGTCTTGTGAAATGCTGAGGCAAAAAATATTATGATTTCTGGTATAATTTATTTACCCTTAGGGCACTTGTTTACCCCTAATCTCTAGGAAAAAAAATTTTAAGTGACAGCTCACTGTGTTAGTATGCTAGTGAGTTATTTCTCACTGCCTTTTTTTTTTGTGTCCTTGTAGTCAATAACTTTTGTCAAAGTCTTCTGTGAGAGAAGGGCTAGAAACAACATGGAATCACAGAACTGAGAATAAGTAAATATTTTTAGGCATCACCAGGAGACAAATACCTGTAAAGTCAGATGTACAAACTAGCGCATTAGTTAGTCATCATCCGGAGGGCAGAACACATATTGGGCTCACTTTCAGGGAAAAGGTAGAAACTGTGTACTTTGGATGCTACTGCAGTAATTTAGTCAGAAAGAGCTATCATTTAACATTAATTCTGCTTCATAAAACATCTGTGGAGAAAAGCAAAATTATAGAAAGAATAACAAGGACTGTAATGCATTAATTAATCACTTGTGCAAGCAGCATCCTTCCCCCTCCAGCTCCACTTCTAGCCTGGTCTAGCAGACCTGCATGACTCCCATCTGAAGGGCAGGCACCACTTTAATTTCTGTATTTGTTTTGTCATGTATTGCTGGGCTGGAAATTCTCAAATCCAGTTGCTCCTAAATTGGAGTCTCCATGGCAACATTCACAGAGGTGCACATTGGAGCCAGCTGCCAGAAGAAGACAGTTACATAACACAAACAGGAGACTTCCTGCTTTTCAATTTTACTGCCCTGAGATGCACACGGACAGACAGGTAGAATGCAAATAATAGTGTAAAACTCTGGCAGAAAAGTGGATGATACCACAAAGCTATTTAAAATAATTTCAAGAGTTGAAAAGTTAGGTTGTATATTATATATATATATATAATATATATATAAATATATTATATATATAATATATATAAAAAATATATTATATATAAAAATATATATATTACTAAATATATATATATTGAAAATATATATATTATTAAAATAATTTCAAAAGGTGAAAATTTAGGTTGTATAAATGGCTCATATTCATCCTTTGTGTTGATTTTAGTGCTTAAGAGTGTGACTTGCTCCAAGGATATGAAGCTGAGAAGGTAAAGTAGTGGCAAACCAGCTGTATGTCAGTTTATTGCCAGCTAAATCCAGTTTCTACCTCAGTCAGGTAATGCCAGAGGTAGATAGGACTCTCACGTCAACTATGCAGTGCAAGACACTCATAAAGAAGAAATTTTAAAGAATGACATGTTGGTTTTCCCAGAACGACTACAGGGAAATTAGTCTGAAAGATCAGAACAGAGGCAAGGTTTGGGTGTGTAACTGCAGAGTAATTCAATACAGAGAGACTAGAGGGACCAGCTTACTTGCCATCATATTTGGAAAGGCAATATTATGTTCACCATTAAAACAAGAAAATTATCAGTAAGACCATTTTAGCAGCAGAAAATTCTTAAGTCTCCTGTCAAGCTTTCCTTTCACATACTATGATACTAAAGAGTAAGTCTTTTTCTGGACTTAGAGCATATATTTATATTCCAGACACTGGCTATTTTTCTTCAGGAATATTTTTGATGATCTTTGACCACAATTGTGTATCTCCCTACAGAAATACCATTCATCTTGATGTCTGCAGAATCCCACAAACACTTAAAAAGTCTTCCAGGCCTCTTCAGGAAAGAGTGACTGAGAACGTTTAGGTAATTTTTATAATTAATATAAGGGCAATTTTCATTTCCTCCTCTGAAATGAGTGACAAATGCCTCCGAAATGAGTGAAAAGTTTACCTATGTATTATCTAAGATTTCAGGCTTTATATTCTACTTTAGCTTCATGTACAAAGCATGTATATTTTTCACACAGAACTCCAAGGTCCAGAGAGGTTCTGATAGACAGCAATATTTTTGCGACAGCTACACAAGCAGTTGTTCACTCTGGTATTTTTTCATTCAGATAAGTGCTAATACACTACTGCTGGACCTCAACAGTCATCTGTTAAGACACACTTTTGATTCCTCCTCATGTCAAAAGTAATTAGAAAATAGTGCAAGAAAGACATCTTCAAAAAAAATTGAATGCCTACATCTTGGTCCAATCTCATGTTATGCAACAGCTGAAAGTTTAATTTCTCCTGTGCTTTAAAAATACAAGGGAGAAAAAAAGAAAAGGTGGAAATCTGGCACTGACTAAGTCTCTGCAGCTGAGCTGAAACGTGGAGTTTGGGTAACATCAGTCCCAGCAAAGCATGGCTAGTTAGGGTTTGCCTGGCTGATAAAGCTTACCATGGGTAACCTCCTGTCACACCCCTGAAAGTAATTCGATCTTTTCAGTTTCTCTTGACAGGCTTTCTTTGACTTCATGCCATGTCTTGTGCAGCAACAATATTTTGTAAAAACAATGAAAATGTAAAATTCAGAATCTACATTATGGAGAGTTACAACCTTTAACTACAATCCCATAGGCATTACTATTTTCCTTATTTTTTTTTTTTTTTCCAAGTAGAAAATGTACAGGGGCAATGGTTGGCTCTGGGCTTCTTAATCACCTGATAATGCTTTGAATGAAATTGAAAAATAATTCTGAGTGGGACAATTCAGACAGAAAATAAGGAGGCAAAAATGCAGGCCTGAATTTCAGTTGGACTTTCCATCTCACTAAAATTCTGAAATTCTGACATTTCAGTTAACTCCTTTTTCAAATTTGGTCAATAAAAGCAGGAAGCAGATGTACCAGAAGTGGAGAGTGATGGAGCAAACACTAATTGTGAAAATCTTTGGAAATAAATCTAATCAATAAATAAAACTAACAAATAAAATCAACATAAATAAGCAGCTGTAAATAAATTGTGAATAAAATCAGTGTTTATAAATAAAATTTATAATAAAAAGTACTTAAACATTTTGTGCTCAATACATTTTTTACTCTTGAGTAAATTATTTTGCAAATCTAGAAAAAGAAGTATCCAGAAGAACAGTATTATTCTTAGTTGAAACTGAATCTAGTCAATACCAACAGACAAAAAGAGTACAAAATGTTAGAATTATTTTTCTAACATCTTTATTAAAAAAATACTTTTAATATTAATAAAATAATACATTTTTTACCTTGAAACAGGTTTAAAGAAATTTTTAAAAATATGGATAGGATCCAGAAAGATGGTCTCCCCTTTCCCTCCTTCCCCATTTTGAAAAAAACAAAAACCTAAAAACTGGATAAATCAAAAAAAGTTTCTGTTTTCCCTAACTAACTTTTTCATATAATTTTTTCATTTTACCAGCTAAGCTGAAAGAACCCTCTATTCAATGTTTCCTCTGGCTTCGTCTATAAGTAAAAACCAGAGAATAACTGTAGGCACTTCTCCACTGCCTGAATAGCTTTGCAAACCTTTGTGATATTGTTCTGGAAAGGATTTCTGATCCAAGTTAGATTTTGACATTTGAGACCCCGAGCAGCAAATCCCATGGCTGGCTGGGAAGAGAAAGGTACCTGAGGTATTTCCCAGCTGTGTGTCACCCACAGGGTGCATGGACAGCCACAAAGCCCTGTTCTTCCAAGGGGAACCCATGTCAGCCACAGATGGAGCAGAGGGACAGACTCTGTCAGGGTAAAAAGCCCTGCCATATTCTAGTGCTTTGCCCAGTCCAAAATTTTGCACCCAGGTAAAAGGTGGATATTAAAGCCGTAGGCAGATTTTTTTTTTTTTCCTGCAGATATGAGATGTGTTGTTACCATAGTGAATAAAGAGCAGAGAGAAGGAGAATGGGAGCCTCAGAATGGCAAGGTGAAAGACTTACACTGGTGAGGTGAACTCACACATCTCCGTGGTGCTTCACTGAAGCTGGCTAAGTTCACAAGCCCCTTCGGCTTTTGTTTAGTGATAATTCATACAGATTATACTGCTAGCTACCATCTGCAATGAATTACAGCCTCTCCTGCTTGTGTCAGCTGAGCTGACCAGTACAGGTAGTACAGAGCATACAGGGAAAGAATCTGCCACAGACAGCCCTTCAAGGAGCATTTTACTTTCACACCTTTATACTCCCATGTTCATACAGTTGAACCACAACATAACAAAAATTGCATTGAAATGGCAATGCTTAAGCACCTTGCTGGAACTCTGAAAGTAAGATTTGTGGGATTTGTGTTTATTTGGTGAAATCACAAAAGATATCTCATGGTGAGATAAAGATACTTAGTGGGACATCTGTCAAAGTCAGAACTGGATGCAGGGCTTCAGGCTGCCATTTTTGCCATAGGCTGTTTCCTGCATTGAATTTCAGCACATTAAAAATTTTTTGCCTTTCATCAAAAGCACTAGATATTTGTGCAGATTTTCTTTCCAAAGGCTACAGCTTGTACATTCCTAAGCACCAATCCTCAAAAAGTCTCAAGTGAAGCCGTTCTTGTGGAAGCAATTTAATTCTAACTAACACAAACCAGGAACAATTTATTACACCTTTAGCTCTTCAGTTGCCTCTCTGCCTGTGACTGTCAATGTTTAAACTAAACACAAGATTGACATACAGAGAGAAATTCTGCCAATAGCTAGTCCCAGAATTTTGCACACCAGCACCTCTGTACCCACATTTTTTATCTTACAGGAAAGATTATACCAATGCTACAGACAGTGCAGATCCTCAATGAGCATTCTTTTTCATCCTTATAAAAACTAAACCTACTTATTCATATTCCTGTATCTTGAGGGCAGATACCATTCACCACCTTCCCCTACAACCATGTGTAGATTTTTCCAACATTATTATTTCTATATTTAGTTCGTTTGAGCAGTTCCACTGTCTGTCAGTTGCAAGTAAAAAAGCAACGTCTTGCATAGTTCTGAACTGGAATTGATCTTCCTAATTTGTCTTGTTTGTAGTGAGCAAAGCACCTCTCTCTGGAGTACCTTGCTTCCACATAGTACTTTAAAAAAAAAACCACTGTCCATGCAGAATAAACATTCTAGAAAATTTGAAAAATTCTGTCATACAAGGAAGAGTAAACATTAAAATCTCAGTGCCTTTTCATCTATATATTTATTTATGTGTTTAATTTACATTTGTTATTACCATGGAACAATAAGCATGAACAGAATTCCAGTAAATTCCTGAAATATCCTTGATTTTGTTCTTGACACATATCCTTTCTCCAAATCCCTCTCTTGAAAAATCTTGAAATCAATTTTAAGCATTCTATTTGCTTCACCTATGAACTTAGTTTACTATAAGTCTCAAAGGGAATATCTACTTTTAGGTAAACCTTTATGGGTGACCTGCAGGGACAGAAGGAGAAACATCCATGCTATATATAAAGAAATTGGCTTAATACTTTTCTATTTATATACTTTTTATTATATTGGAAAATTTCAATATGCCAGGAAAAAGTTCCTCATCAAAATGTCACTAAATAGATAAATGAAAAATACCCGAACATATTCAGAAAAAGAGCCTCCTTTCAAAAATAGATTATACACCTATGTTTATCAGGGAAATTCTCTACAGTTGTATTTCATGAAAATTTATCAGAGTAAACACATATATGAATCACATAATGTGACACTGCTGTAAAGACCAAGTCCAACAACGCTGTTGCTTGCAGTTTAAACTAAAATATCAGGCACAGGCCTGGATGATTTTTTTTTTCCTAGGGTTTATCCAACAGGAACAAGGTGCAAGTTGTAAATTATTTACTAGTCCCTGAACTTCTCCCCATGAACAGGAACTAAGGAAATACATACTGGAGAAAAAATGCAAGGATTTGAACAGATCTGTTCTAATTATCAACAGACTAGTAATTCTCTTATTCCAATATATACCATCATGTATTGTAATGGCTCTAATTAATGCAATTTAGCCGTGTAATTCCATGGCAAAAATGTGTATTATATCAAATTTCTTTATCAATTCCAAAGTCAAGTTCTTCAAGTATGTAGCTGGCAATGTTATGGCCAGCTCTTCAGGGAAAATAATAACACTTTCTAGGTCATGTTAGTGCTCTCTTAATTTCTTGAATTGTTTCTTGAAAAAAATGGGCCCCATTATATATTCTCAGTGTAGTCTTAAATGTATTATACATTTGAGGAAAGGTGAGTTGAATTGTGTCATTTCTGAATTGCTTTTTCGGTCTGTTTTCACATTTCAGTTGCCAGAAGAGTCACAGTGTATTTTGGACAGTGGCCAAAAAGAACTTAAACGGTATGAGTTATACAATTTCATGGTTACTAACACTTATTATACTTTAGGTTTATAACAACATTAATATCCAGTGATTGACACAAAGTGATTGCTAATTGCTATAATTAATCAAATGTCATTTAGCACTGAGGTGCCATTGACATCACACACATGCATACAAAAGCGCACAAGGAAATCCCTTACCCAAGTTCAGAAAAATTATATTTATTTTTATTACTTTCTCCTTCATTTGCTGCAAAAGCAAGGTTCCATGTCTTCTGAGAACAATATCATGTCAGTGGGAAAATTTGCACTTTGCATTCCCAAATTCAAAATGCTTCCAGGGTCTTCATCAATGCTGAGATACAGTAACTGTCCAACCAAATGGAGAACATGGCAGCTAGATATTTTCTGTGCTTGATGTAATTATTGCAAAAGCATACAAGATCTGTGATAAGGTTTTATGCAAGAGTACAAACTGATAGTTGAGCTAACAATTTCTGTGCAGTTAATATGGAAAATGCAAGTGAAAGTTTCATGTAAGGTCAAATCACTAATATTGTAAGTATCACAAGTAACATGAATGCTGAATAATGTCAAGGAATTCTTCTTGTAGTTATTCACTTGCTTTCAAGGTTGTGGATGTGTGAAACTGGTACAGAAACTAAATGCATCTTTGGTTATTAGGAGAAGACTTTTGCAGCAACTGCAGAAAAGTCTTAACAGTATTTGCTGCTATTTTTGTTAAGTGTGTGCTGCTTTTGCACTGGCTCTCTGTAGTCATTCAAGAGCAACCAGGAGTATTTGAAGAATATTTAAAATTATTTCTGGATACTACCGGGACTGTTCCTATACAATGGAATAAAAAAATCCAAACAGGAGCATCTTAGATGTGTTCAGGGACCAAAACCCATTCCATATGGTAGATGAACATCCCTCCATGCTCTGATCCAAAAAGTCTTAAAATTCCCTCCACAAGTAAATTGTTGCTGTCCAGTCTGCAGTGATCACTGCAAAGATAATCTTCAAATGCTGATGATGATGGTAGGCATCAGGAATACTGCTGAGACAGATATTTATATGAATTAATACCATGAAGTTCAGCAGCCACCTTTGGGATTCTGTGAATGAACAGCTCTCATCAGTGTGTAAGGCAGACATGTACTGACCGTGAATAGGAGCAGTAAGACAACACTCATTTAAGGAATGCTAATCACTTGCTCAGGTGAAAGGAACAAGCACAAGTAAAAAGAATCAGAGCAGATGTGTTGGGAACAAGCAATGTGCATCTGGGTGCTTTTCATTTGATCTATGCAAGCCTTTGGTGACCAAGTCCAACTAATGCCTCCTTAGATATATATCTTTGATTTTTATTTCATGTGACATTTGAAATACCAGTACCTTTCCTCAGGAGCTGGACTCTGATGATCCTCCTGGATCCCTTTCAACTCAGGGTATTCTGTGATTCTATGAGATAGGGTCTTTCCAAAACAGATCTACACAGCTATGAAAAAAATGCCTACTCCTCTAACAGCTCCATCTTGTTTCTCTGGAAGCTTCTTTTCTTCTTAGTGTCATTATCAGGTTACTTGTACTATTCCTTTGCAGAAGGCAAGCTCATATAAAAACTGCTGAGGCAGGCCAGAGCTGACCAGTTTGGACTTTGCTTGGTTTGTTTTTAGCCATTGCCTAGTGCAAACACCTAATCTCAGTTTAATGGCAAAATGGCAAGAGCTTCCTTATTTTCTTTCACAGTCAAAAGCAGAAAGAAACTAGCATATTTCATATAAAAAAATCCCCAACTGACACATATAAATTATACATTTCTCATTATTAGAGATTTTGAAATATTAAAATAAAGAATTAGACTGCTCTTCTCTATTCTCCTACATAACTAAGCACTTGGGTAGGAAAACAGTTTTGTACACACTATTAAGTAAATGTTTTCAATTATTTAGTATTAAATATCAGTAAATTGTTCCAGCTTAAAAATTAGTTCAAAAATACATGGTAAGGAGATAACATACAATGTATGCCACTCACTATAGAGTGTCACTTGGACTCTGAGTACTTCATTTGAAGATGCTGGAAAGCAATAGAAGCCATTTCATTCTATCACTGTAATTCAACCTTTAATCTACCTAATATATTCGCAACATCTTAATTTCCCTATGCTGTCCCTGGTGAAAATGTTATCTGCAATACATGCTGACAATATATTGCTCCAGGGAGCATCTTCAGATGCAAGACTTTAAAGCTGTTTTCAGTTTCTTCCTCTTGTCCTCTTGTCAAGAGATGGAATTTTTAAAAATCATTGTTACAAGCGTTTTTGATTTTGAGAAAAAATGTCAAATAGAGATTGGCAAAGAAGATACTTAAGAGCATCATATATTTACATGGAGGCACATAGCAAGGCCATGTGTTATGACTGCATCAGTTTTTTGGACACAGGCAATGTACTGCCAAACAGTTCTGTGTATGAGCACAATCTCCTCAAGGCATTTCACGTGCTGTGTTTTTCCATTACACATTTCAAATACAGTATTTTCAAACTATCAGCTAAATACCAGAGCTGACCACTGAACTTGGAATTAGTGTACAATTGGGCATGATTTTCTTTGAAATTATCAGAAATTGAGTCAATAGCTTGCAATTATTTCTTTTTCTTTGAAACAGATCTAAAGCAAGGGTGTCCTAATCCATTCAGTCTTTCTAGTTACCACACAGAGCATGAAGGAAAATCAGTCTCCATATTTTTATCTCGCTCTCTTGTGTTTTCTGACTTTGGTAGCACTTCAAGGCTAACTTCTTCCCAAAGACTCAATATTTACTTCTGATCTGCGCTATTGAAAAGTCTTTTTTGTTGTTGTGCTAGGATACAACCCTACTTCTAACTCACATGTTTATCTCTGGCTCTCACCAACTTGCTTCTTAATGGCCACCACAAGTATGCCACTGCAGAGATCTTGTGGGCAAAGTCCCTCTCTCCCCAGAAGATTTCACCTGACCAGAAGCAGAAGTAGAAAAACCAGACAGAAAAGCATCCTTAAACTGAGGCACCTCTCCTAAATGGTACCGCACAGTGTATTGAGCAAACTTACAGTAACATGTGGACAACCAACCAAAACAGGTGCTCTTTCAGTCACACTGTACCTATCTTGCCTGTGTGATCAATAAAAAATAGGGTATATTCTTGAAGATCCCATGACACATTTATTTTGCAGGTCTGTGCATGGACAAGAAAATGTTAAAAAATATTAAACAAGATATTAAATAATATGGGAGAACTGGATGATGCCTAACATGTAGTCCTGGTTTGCTCAGACCCAAGGAACCTGGTAGAATACTATAGCTCACGTATCTTCTATGAAAATCCATCATTCCCTAGGCTTTGGTAAATTATCCATGCATACTTTTGTGCTCAGCAGGATGGTTATATTCATTGGCTAAATCAACATTCACAAAGAGCATGGTGCCATAAGGGAAGAAATGTGGGAAGGTTGGCTCTGAGGACTTGATATTCATTCTCTCCACAGGTGTTTCAGCAGCTCTGTCTTACCATAAGATAGCTCTAGCAGGCTTCTGTGGATGGTAGACCTGAAGGGTCTAAGTGCTGCTTTTGGTTTTCCTCTTGTCCAAATGGCATGCAGTTTGTGCTCTTGCAAACTGCCCTAAGTTATAATTCAAAATTCAAAATGTTACAACTATGGAGGCTGATATTTGATTAAAGATCTCACTAATAAAATGAAACAGTATTCTAATTTAATCTACTATTTTTCTTGATGATATTTGGCAGATCTGTGTCTTTTCTGCATCTTCTTGTCAACCAACAGCATTAATTTTCTCACAGTAGCTGCGAGAGCACAGGGCCTGGAGCCATGTGGGCAGACATAGGTTGTTGGTCTGCATCATGCACATCACTGCCAGGAGGCAGAAGTAAGGGTTTCTCACTTCCATGAGGAAATTTTTTTTTTGTGCTCAAGAAGAAAAGTGGCACACGGAGGGTCTGGGGGGCCATTTTCTTCTTTGTCTCAGGGACCAAGTGGCACCAGGTCCAGCCGGTCAGATGTGGAGTTATTTCTTTGTATGTAAATCACCCTCTCTTTGTATATTTTTTTCTATCCATATCATTGCTGTTACTCTTTCTTTCCTTACCTCATTGCTTTTTCCAGTAAATTGTTCATATCTCAACTTGGGATCTCTGCCTTTTGTCCCTCTCACCAGAGGTGGGCAGAGGAGGAGCAGCCCATATTTTTTCTGTTTTGTCTGAGAATCAATGCCATTCCTAAACCATCACACTTGTATAAGAGAGAGATCTTCTTTTTTTCACTTTGAATATGAAGACCAATGCCTGAAGTATATACAGATACTCATGTTGACCATGATGTTTCTAAAATATTTCTCTTTTTTTAAATATTTGAAATGTCAGATAAAATCCTTCCCAAGGAAGTACAGCATTTCATTTTTCATTTTATAGTATTGCAACATTTACAAATTAATTTCAATGGTTTCTTTAAGTGTTTAGTTGGTGCATTTGTATCTGTCTACCTGTGCAGTGAGAGACAGAGAGAGGGGGAGGACTGAGAGACAGGGAGATAGATAATTGGGTAGATAAAGGGACAATTCAAACTTGATTACTACTGATGTAAACATGAATCACAATTACTGAAGTCAGCATGATATCTGTTGTCTGACACCTGGGGAAACGAGAGCAGAATGTTACTCTTAACATTAAAAAAAAAAAAATTATTGGAGTTATTGCATCAATTAACATTCTCAAATACAGTATTTTTCTCCACAGACCTATGAGTTCTGCCATCTGGTGACATTGACTAGTCAACTGTCACATTAAATACCAGCCACTCAATAACACTTTATATTAGCAGAAGTGGAGGTGATAGGATTATCATTAAAATGTGAAATCCCCAAATAATTTCGTATTTATTAACAGGCTTGGAGAAAACTTTATCATGCTGCTAATAGTAAGATGCATATGATAAGTCACAGCTTGAGAGACATACAGATTGGTTTTGATACTGTATTTAAACAAAATTATTTAAGAAAATTTTATATATGCATGCCCAAAATGTGCATACTTGAGCACATATCCCCTTTATCTGGCTCACTAGTAGCTTATGAAGGCATGGATTCTGAAAACATATTTATTCTTAATTTTATTAAGAATACCATAGATATACAAATATGCTGTTTTCGAATATGTTTATATTTCATCTGGTGCAATACGGACACAAGACTGACTGAAATATCACTTAGCCCATTTTACTAGCTATAATAATAACATAAAAATCATCAATAACAGTTTGTACTTCCTCATGTATGTGTATCTACATGTATATATAAAGTAATAAATTGACAACAGAAAAACTATTGTAAACAACCATCTGTAATAAATTATGTTATTTTTAACACTGTAATCATACTGGGAAAATCCAGGGCAGGACATTATTTTCTTCTAATTGCATTTCCTAAGTGCAAGGGTTGCAACAAAACAACAGATGCTAGGCATCGCTAGAGATATGAATCTTTGATTTGTTTTTATAACTGCTCTGACATTTAGGCTGTGGGCTTTAAGAGGAGATTCCAAGGCAAATGTTTTCATCATCATCTGACTCATTTCTGCCTGAAGGAAATACCAATTAAAAAAAGAGATAAATAAGCAGCAGCAGCAGATTATTGTTAGGCAAAATTTCCTCCAGTTCTGCTGTGTTTATCATGAAATGTCTGAACACTAACTTTCACTAAGCATTGCACACTTTCTTACTCTCACACATAACATTGATCTTGATTTGTGTTTGTGGTTGTGCACAAAGGTTCAAACAGTCTTTATAAATCATTTCACTTGTCTAATATTGCCCTTATGGGGAAACAACGTGTTCACTGGAAGACAGTAGCAACTAATAAAAGAAGCCAGAATGGAAAACGTGCAAAAAATTTTTCAAACAAATCACAAGCAAAATGTCATTGTGTTTAATTACTCTCCCCAGCAATTTAAGCATGTGATGGTGCCTGCATGTTGTGATGAATAAAGCATGTGATCAGCACTGAATGTAAAGGCATGCACTGCCGAGGGGAAAGTGCTCATCTTCTATATTCTCTACTAGATTTTGAGAGATATTATAGACCTTACATACAAAGGGCCCCAGAGTAAACTCAGGACTAGCCCTTCCTTCCAGGTTTCAATTTGATTTTTTTTAATAATTGTCGATGCTGGATCTTCAATACTCTCCTACATCTGTGCTTTTCAGATCAATTTACCAAGGAGTATGAGGTACAAAATTTTCTTTGAAGGTAGATCTGAATAGATAATTATTCCATACTCAAAGGTAGACATTTATTAACTACAACAGTGTTTTGCAAATCAGTTTTAAACTGGAAGAATATTTTTAGCAACTCACAAATATGTAAGGTGAAGTTTAGAAATTTTCCTCTGCTTAGAGGAAGAAAGATCTGAAATGGTTTTTCTACAAACTGAAGTCTGTCCAAATCTAGCCCACTGACTGGGCCCAAGAATTTGTGTATGACGGGGTGCTCATGCATTCCTCCCTGGCTGTGGCAGGAGTCTTCAGATCCCTGCAATGTGAACATAATTATTTAATAGATACCAAAACGCAGTTTTTAGATGAAGGAACTGTTTCATTTAGTGATCCACAGGGAGTCTTTAAGAGGAGAAGTAGATGTGATAACTAGTAGATCAGCTGTGCTTAATTTTTGAATTAATGTCAATGTTTTTTCAAGTGTTACAATACAAGAAAATACTAAGAACATAAAAGTGGGAGAGGGTGGTGTTGAGTTTTGAGTAAAAAGACTAAAGAATAGACACATGAGACCGAGAGTGAGAATTGTGGTCAGTTTATTACACATTGTCTTTGCCACTCCTTCTTCCTCAGGAAAAGAACTCCTCTCACCCTTCCTCTGCTAAAGCATGGGGTCCTTCCTGTGCAACACAGTCCTTCATGGATTTCTCCAATGTGAGTCCTTCCCATGAGCTGCGGGCCTTCATCAACTGCTCCAGTGTGGGTCTCCCATGGGGTCACAAATTCTGACAGCAAACTTGCTCCAGTGTGGGTTTCTCTTTCCACAGACGCATAGGTCCTGCTCCACTGCAGGTTTCCCACAGACATCTACCTGCTCTGTGGAGTCCTCCATAGGCTGCAAGTGGACCTCTGATCCCCCATGGACCTCCATGAGCTGCAGGAGCTGCCTTATCATGGGTTGCACCACAGACTGCAGAGGAATCTCTGCTCTGGCACTCAGAGTACCTCTTTCCACTCTTTCTACACTTACATTGGTGTCTGCAGAGTTGCTTCCCTCAGCCTGATTCCACTCTCCAGGCTGCCATTACCATTGCACTGGGAATTTTCCCCCCCCTTGCTAAATACATTATCCCGGAGATGCTATCACTGGTGGGCTTGGCTTTGGCCAGTGGTGAGTCCCCCTTAGAGCTGGCTGGCATTGGATCTGCCAGATATGGGGGAAGCTTCTGAAAGGTTCTGACAGAAGCCACCCCTGTAGCTCCCAAAGCCTCACCAAGCAAACCCAATATATATGTATGTAAAACACTGGCCAATTTTCTCTCCTGCTTACTTCAAGAGTGAAAAGCCAATATGTGGTGGCTTCAGCTTTGAGAGTCCATATTGGTGAGAACACTTTGCAGTTAAGATTGCATGTGCCAAAATGCCTATTTCACATTCTTTGGGAATTTTGACTGTGCCTGTCTGCACAGCCATGCTTTTAGACTCTATTCTGGGAGCTCGGAGAAGAAGTCAGGGAAGTCTACAGATTCCTTGAGCCATGTCTCTTGCAAGAATTGACCTCTTATGTATCTGTTTGGAGTTTAGACTAATTTATTTTTGCAAAATAAGATCTTCCAAAAACAGAGCAAAAATTAGCTCACTATCCACACTGCTGTTGAATAAACAGGTGCTAAATAAAGCAGACTTCAAATGTTATCCCTTTCTTAAAATGAAAGACACATCTGAATGGTTTTCCACATATAAGGTAAAAGATATTTTGGCTGATTCAGACAAACAAATATGCTAGATATTTACAAAGGAAATGATCTTTCATGTTTGTTTTCTTTATGAGTTTTTTTTTCTTCACTCTTTTAACATGTTTTGTAAAGAATTTCACTATAAAACTCAGAAGAAAATTCTGTATTACATAAGGATATGTAGAGTTCTTTACCTGAAAATGACACTGATTAACTTGCATAATGAAATCTGGCAGTATTTGTGCAAATTAATGGAGTTCTATGGTGAAGTTCTTTTATGGAACTGTTGATAGCTTAGGGCAC
This sequence comes from Certhia americana, assembly GCA_018697195.1. NCBI lineage: Eukaryota > Metazoa > Chordata > Aves > Passeriformes > Certhiidae > Certhia > Certhia americana. The sequence continues at coordinate 41,532,658 of CM031860.1, read as the reverse complement.
AAGCTCTTTCAACTCTGCTGAAGAACTTCAAGAAGGAATCATAACTTCAAATTCATGTTCATAGCATTTAAGATCTGACTTTCTGGAAATAACAACTGATTTCTGAAAGTTTTTCAGAAATTATTTTGAAAATAAAAAACTCTGACATCTATTTGAAGTGTTTGCAAAATGAGTTTGAGCTCTGGCTCTCCAGAGTTGTACAAGATCTATTGCTAAAAAGGAGATGAAAACACTTCAGGACCCTGTTATTCCTCTTTAAAAAGTTTTCTTTTCTTTTAGGATTAGAATACTAATAATATGTATTTGCATCCTGTTTGCTGTCCTGGAACTTTGTACTGTGAAATTAGATGCTTAGGCAAATTTGAAAAGTAGGTGTATTTACACATAGATTAGAAATGTACCCAGATAGATATAGAAGTAAAAATTACTCATAAGCATTATAAAAAATACTAAAAAAACCCCAGAGCTTATGAATCCTGTAAAAAAAAAAAAAACAAAAACCAAACTTACAACAGGTCTAATACTTTTTCTGGAGCACCAGCAATAATAGAGTTTTTCTTATTCAAATTCGTATTTGAGTTTAGTGAGATTTTACTTATGCTCTCCAAGTAATTTTAATATAAAGCCTCTTTTTCTGTTCATTTGTTATTACAGTGGTTTACAGTTGTGGAAAAGAGCCACATATTTCCCAGAATAATGAATGTCTGAAATAGTGTGATGAGAGCAGGGAAAACTTTAGTCTGTTTCATTTTCTATTGTTGAGCATTTTGTAGATTCATTTACAAAGTGAGTTCAAATTGCATACGGACATACCAGTTTGGATTTGGTAACAATTTTCACCTGTTTGTGTAGCTGTAAGTAACTTCTCAACATGCTAGCCTGTGTAAAAGCAAGCTCAGTACCTTCAATGGAACCATTTATTTCTTGCTTTAATATGCATATCTATCTATCTTCTGTCCTTCAAATCAGTTTTTTTTTTTCTCTTAATTTTTAAGGGTATATTTTTGTTGATGTTTCCCAGAAAAAATAATTGGAGGGATGCAGAAGGTCAGACAAGGCTAATTCCTTGAAATGAATGGAGATTTAGAAGTTTCCAGGCTGTTGTGGGGGACAGCTAGAAAGCATATGTATATTAATGATGAAATGATAGCTGCTAAAGTGACCTTTAGAGCAGTGACAGAGGGAAAAACATCACAATTGCATCAATTTGGATGGATATGCACAGACCAAAGAGTCAATGCTGCAGATGTCATATCCTCATGCACATTTAGAATGGATTTTATTTCAGACTAGCCCTAGTTTGGTCCCTTAGGCAGAGTGACTACAGAAAGAGAATGTTAGATACATTCCTGGCACATGTTTAGGCCCATCTTAAAGAAATCCAGTACTTTGATACCTCTCCACAATACGAAGCAACTGTCCTTGCTCTAAGTAGGGACATTTAGGAGATTCACTGCAAAAGCATGTGCTGAACACACTGAAAAGCTAACATAGCTACAGCTACAATACTACACATGTCCTGCAGAGCTTTGCTGCATAAAATCACAGCCCCACTAGTATTCAGTATAACTGCCCCCTCCCAAGCAACATATGAACAAAAATTTACATTGCCCATCTGAGGCTATGAGTACCAGCAATATATTCCGGAGACCATAAATCAGTTCATGTCTTCTCCTGTTGGTCCTGAAATAATGACTCAATGTCCTCAAACTTGTCACTTTCCAAAAAAAGGAAAGCATTTTCTTGTAAACTTAGTACCCAACGCGGCCACTTTTTTTTTTTTTTTTTTTTTTTTTTTTTAGGTGTAATATTTTCTGTGAGGAAAAGGTTGCAATATTGAAAGTTTCAAATGTAATTCTGCATAGCTCAGCATTAAAGGATCCCAAGTTACATCTCTGGAGACTGTGTTAAAATTCAGATGATTAAAAAATAATTAGGGAGGGAGGAATGACAGAGATGTCACTGATCTTATTCCAATTTATTCTGTAGAGTTCATGTTATGAAATTTTCCTTATTGATCTGAGAGCTAAAAATATAAAAATCTGGAAATACCCTGTGGTAATAGGCTTTCAAGCAGATGGAGATTTTATTTGAAAACATCATATACCATTATTTTGATTATTAACTTATAAAAAATTTACTTTTGCGTTGCTGGTGACTTATAATACTAAATTGATGACTTTTTAATCTAGCCTTTTGAATAACAGTGAAGATACTAAACAGTTAACACTATACTATCATATATGGTTTTAAACATTCAGCTACTTGAAGTATTGAACTGTATATGTAAAATTTCACATGAAAATCAGTAACTGTTTTTATTTATCTGAGAAAAATTTCATTTTTGCTATAGGAAAAAAAAATTTCATTTTGCTATATACTGGATATCTAATGTTTTGCTTGGAAGCTGTGTGAAGAGAGAAAAAGAGGGCAATCAGTCTGTTGTAGTTAAGGGATCCAAATTATTTGAAAAGCAGTGTTTGGAACACTGCAGTTACTGTTGCTGCATGAGTTGAAAACAGAACATGGATGTCTATTTTCAAGCATTTAATAAGAAAGCACAGTAAATAATTTATCACTGCCTCTTTTCAAATCCTTTGGAACTATATTTAGCAAAAAATCTTTACAGCTTGCACAGTACCATTCAAAGGCTGAGCAGTGTCTTCATGTAGACATCCATATTTTTCCATCATACATGGTGGTCTATTAAGTTGTTTTCTGTCATTATCTTTGACTGTCTGATTCCAGGGTAGCACAATGTCACTGAGACAGAAGAACAGCTGTTCATTCCTGCAAATAACATGCCTCAGACAACCCATGTCATGCCATGTGAACTTACCCTAGAATTCCTTGTTAGTGTCTTGACAAATCAAGAATATAAATTCCAGTGCAAGACTCCTTCTATCAGATCAATTGTCACTTTATTCTATTTCTTTTGATTTCTCAGCTGCACACTGGACATATCATTCTTATGGCTGGATGAAAACTGGATATCTAATGTTTTGCATACAATCTTTACAAATCCATGAGATAATAATAACAATAGCAACAAAAGTAAATGTAACTCCCCTATATTATTACTTTTTTTTGTCCCACTCCACTCCAAGAAATAAGTTTTACAATAGCTAATCTAGATCATCCAATCTTCTTGTTTAATCCCAGTAAGCCCCACACAGTTGCTCACTCACTACACCCTGATGGGATGGCAGAGAGAATCAGAAGGGTGAAAGTGAGAAAACTTGTGTGTTGAGTTAAAAGCAGTTTAATAGGAGAAGCAAAAGTCATGCATGCAACCATGGCAAAGCAAGTTCCTTCAGCACTTCTCTTGGACAGGCTTCTCTAGGAAAAGCCAAACTCCATCACATGTAACAGTGACTTGACAAATGCCAAAATGTTGAATGCCTACCCATTCCTTCTCTTTTGGCCAGCTCTATATGCTGAGCACAGCACCATAAGTTATGGAGTATGTCTTGGTATGTCCCCCCCTGACTTCTTGTGCACCCTCTGTCTCCTTGCTGGTGGTGTAAGGTAAGGAGCAGGGAAGCTCTTGGTTCTGTGTAAGCACTTCTCAGAAGGAATTAAAAACATCCCAGTGTTATTAGCACTACTTTAAGGAAAAACAAACAAAAAAACCAACCAAACAAAAACAAACAAAACCCCAAAAAAACAAACTAAACCAAACCAAAACCAAACCAAACCAAGCAAAAACAAAACAAAACAAAACAAAAAAACCCCAACCCCAAAAAAAAAACCCCAAACTAAAGAAACACCAAAACATAGCTCCATAACAAGTACTATAAAGAAAGATAACTATATTCTAACCAAAAACCATCACATGCAACACAGCTTCTTCGAACCTTGCTTCAGTCTTCAATTCCAAAACACATTTTGGGATCTTATGCTAATTCAGCCTGCATAGTTTTTTTTTCCCTCAAATACCTGTTCATTTTGGGATGCAGAAAAGTGGGATTACTTCTTCCTGAGTCATCACCAGCAATAAATAACAGTACATTACCTTTATCTTTCAGCTCACCACAGCTGCCCAGCTCTAGGCACATGATGTGACTCTAGGGGCTGTCCCACAGCCAGGACTTGGACTTCAGTGGTCCTTGTTGCTCCCTTCCAGCTCAGGATATTCTATGATTCTATGATTCTACTGCCTCTCTGTCTAAGATGTTTGAAACTAAGCTCCTCATAATTTAGTCCATAATTTAGTTTTAGAATTTAGTTTCTTTTAAAACACCCAGAATGTTGTCAGTGTTCTTCATCAAAACTAAAAATTTTAAATCTTGAGTCAAAACTCTATAGCTACAAGAATTTGAGGATGAAATCATAATTTTCAACGAACTCACTGAAGCTGGCCAGGATGTAAGTACCTGGATGTGTGTATCCTTACTATACCAGTCCTATGTTCCCAGAAATCAAGCAGATTAGGCATTATTTGCATATATGAACACTCAGTATGATGAGTGCTTGAGGGAAGCATAATATTTATTTCTAATTTTAATATTTTACCTACAAAATAATCAGCATTAGTTTACCAAACTTTAGGATTATTTTAATATACCTTAGTTATTTTAATTTATTTTTCATGTCCAGGTTAGGAGAGTGAGATAAAAGTAGAATTGCAGACTTGTGTGTTAGAACCCTCTGCCACATGTTTTTGTGGGTGTTGCTGTAGACATGCAACCTGATTATAATGAGATATCAATTTAAAGAATTATCATATACATTTTCAAATCTATTTATAGGAATACAGATAAATCCTGGAGGTATTTATAACCATATTAATGCCCACTGTATAAAAGAATATCATGGTTTAATTCCAGCTGGAAATTGAACGCTACACAGCTGCTAAACAGTCAACCCTCCTTTCCACCCCACAAGCCCATGGAATGGGATGGAGAGTCCAAGTAAAACCTGTAGGCTGAGATAAAAAGAGTTTAATAATCAAAAATAAAGTAAAAAATACAGTAATAGTGGTAAATTATAATAACAATAATTTAAGCAGAAAAAAACCAAGTGATGCACATTACAATTGCTCACCACCCACTCACGAATGACAGCCCCTCCTTCCAAACCCAGATCTGCTCCCCTTACGGGTAACTCCTCCCATTTTATGTACTTGTTGTGACATTCTGTGGTGTGGAATATCCCTTTTTTCAGTTCTGTCTGTCCCACCTCTGCTCCCTCACAGTTTCTTTGGTTACCTTCTTACTGGCAAAGCACTTGAGAAGAAAAAAGTCCTTGATTTAAAATAAATATGACTTAGCAAAAACCCAAATCATCAGTGTGTTATCAAAACCATTCTCATTCTGAGTCCAAAACCATAGCATTGAGTCAGTTACTCAGAAGAAGTTAATTCTATCTTAGCTGAAACCAGGACAAAGCATTATGGTCTGGTGCCCAGTGCATTTATACTCAATTGCCATGAAGAAAAATGTAAGAAATAAAATGTCCCTCAATAAATGTGGTAAAGAATAAAACGTTGCAAAGTTTATAAATACACAGAAGGTCAGCAGTATTAAGCGCAATATCACCTTTACATAAAGACTTTTAAATTCAGTACTATCCAACTTCTTCACTAAAGAGAGTCTTTACTGTTAATCCAGTGGGAATAAGTGGCTGGTTTAGGACAAGAAATGGGATTCAGTAGTATGTGTCCATCTCCTTATTCTCAAAATTTAATTGGACATAATTAAAATTATCTTTTCTGCTATTATTGTGAGACTATTTGTTCTAAGTTTTAGGGAATTTATAATATAACAATATTATATTTATTGCATGTTATTGTGTTGATGAACATGAATGTATCACAATCTACAGTAATGCAAAACTTCCTGAAACTTTCAATTAATTTATAAATTAGTCTGAGATGTAACACAAAAATTCCTTATTACTGTATTTTCATCATCTAACATGTAAGACCAGCCTTTTCAATTCTGTATTTATGTGCATACTTTATTTCTTGTATATGAGTGGTAACAGATCCAAAAGCTGATATTGCTACTTTCACCAAGTCATTTCTCCAGTAGGACAAACAAGAGAACAAGAAAAAAATTATACATTTTTCTACTTCACACTTGTTAGCATACTAATGATGTGAAGTTGTCAGAGTTACCAGCATCTCAACTTACTAATGATTTCCTATACCTTAGCTGGGACAAAAGGGATAAGCAGACAAGCTGAAACTCCAGTTTCCAAGGAGACCATTCTAGAAACATGTAAGAAATATCTAAATAGGTACCACATGTCTTCAAGAATTTGAGGGTTTTTCCCCCTCACACAGTGACATATATAAGCTATGTTGAAGAGAAATCTGCGCCCTCCAAACTCCATTCTGAAGCTGAGGTCTTGTGAGTTAGTGTGGCTTGCCATACAAACGGCTTGCACAGGAGAATATAATGAGTTCCCTGGATTCAAGTAATTTTTCAGATGATTATCAGTCACAGGCACTGAGCAGAACTGTGTTCTCTGAAAACTTAACTGTCTAACTCTCTGTCCAGCTGTCTGTATGTTCATTTTGCTGTTTTTATTTATGGTTACAAGAAAGCATGTCTTCTTCGTTTAAATTTCAATAAGACATTCTCTTCCAAGATATACTGTGCATGAAAATAGAAACAAACTGTAGACAGATGCTGGAAAAATATTTGATATTACTTGAGGAAAACAACCCTTAGGATTATCTTTCCTCAACTCAAAGTGTTGCACACATGGAGGTTTTTAGAGCATTAGACCCTGCCTTCCCACGTTGTCATGAATATCTGTTGTTTCCTGCTAGACTACTTTACAGCTGATGTTGCAAAATGTAGCTCTGTAATGAAGACTTCCTCCACTATCCCATACAAACGCTTTTTTCCAACTTTTCCATGCTACAAGGGAGACATAAAGAGGAGGAGAGAAAATTTCCTTCCAATCATTCAGTGAATATGGAAAAAATAAATGGTGAAGGAGTAATACACTTAATTCAGTTTTAAACAGTTGCATTGGCATCAGTGGGTTAGGGACCTTTGTCCATCAGAACTCTGTTTTCACATAGTTCATATAAGCAATTTTACTGTATTCACTTTTCCATTATGTAAATATTACAAGAATTAAATAGATGAAGCTTGTCTCTACTAGACCCCTCCAGAATTTTTTTTCATTTTTCATCCTGGATACTGAAAACAACTGGGGTTAAACCACAACAGCTGGCAACTAAGGTACAAACAGCCACTCACTTGCTGTTTTCTGGTGGGATGGGGAGAGAATTGAAAAGAAAGGTAGAACTTAATGGTCTGTGATAAAAATAGTTTATTAATTGAAATGAAGTTAAATCTACTACTACTACTACTATTATTATTATTATTATTATTATTATTATTAATAATAATAATAATAATAATAATAATAATAGCAGTAATGAAAAGGAAAGAAAAAATACCAAACCCAAAGAAACTAAAGTTCACAATGCAATTGCTCACCACTTCCCAACTGATATCCAGCCTCTCTATGAGAAGTGACTGGCATCTTCCAGCCAATCTCCTTCAAATTGTATACTGAGTGTGATGTTGTGTTATGGAATGTCCCTTTGGCCTCTTTGGGTGTCCTGCCCTGACCATGCTACCAATGGCTTCTTCTGCACCTGCCCACTGGCAGACCATCAGGAACTAAAACATCCTTGACTTAGATTAAGCACTATTTGGCAAAAACTAAAACTGCATTATATAGTGTTATCATAATTATTCTCTTATTAAATCCAAAACACAATGCTGTTCTAGTTACTAATAATAAAATAAAATCTATGTCAGCTGAGATCAGGGCAACAACAAAAAGGCTCTGACAACAGAAAAAAATCAACAACAAAAATCAAACCCTGAAAATGCCACTCATCAAAGAAAATCTTATTGAAGAAACAGGAAGAAAGACTGTATACTGTTCAAGTCTATTCATTTCACAGAACAAAACTCCCAAAACAAACTCCTACTTCCTAATTACCATTACCATATGAGAGGAAGTATCTCCTTTTTCAGTAGATATATTATTTGAAAGATTCACTATGGCAATTGAAACAGTGTTTAATTTTGATAGTTTTCAAATGTAAGGGCGGATAGGATAGCATTTAAAGATGATTGTGTTTAATAGTTGTAAGAGACAATTTTAGCAAAATACAGTATCAATAGGTCAACATTAGCCATTTAGTTGACATGTTTATTAAGGTTTTCTGAGAAATGGAAGACTAATTCCACAAAGAAAGAAAACAAAAAAATGAGGATCTAAAAACTGGAAGTTGCTGGAGTTCAGTTATTCATGAATAAGAGTTGCAATAGTAAAATCATAGTTAAAACATCTGTGATTTCTCACCAAGGAAAAGTACTAATTTATACATTTCTTTGAATCCCACAAGAGTTATTAGAAAGGTTTGTTAGGGTTAGGTTATTATTATATATTATTAGGTTTTACTATTAGGTTATTAAGGAAATGCTGTACAATATCTTATCCAGCTGGCATAAATATTTCTTAACATTTTGAAACATAATTAATAAAGAAAATATTTTCCTAATTATAGTGTCACTCATGGTGAGATTCAGTTTACAAATGAGTTGTGTAAACATAGGTGTCTATTTTCAGGCCTCCCTTTACAGGGTAGGTACCTTTGCTATGTTCCCTGTGGTCACTGGACATCAAAGGCTTAATTTTGCTGTTTGCCTACCTGCTTTTCAACAAATTTGGAGAAGTTTTGCCCTTCAGCTGAGGCTTCAGAAGAGCAGATGTCTCCCAGAGATTGTGTCCAACCTGCCAGTGCCATAGAAATGGCACTTTAGATAACCCTAGACCTTGACTGCATGGAGTGTAGGGAGCTATCCCTATCCTAAGCTGAGCAACCACTTGTGAACAGGATTCAGTTGCTTAATCACAGGTAACACTTGAAGTGCCCTATAATACATCAAAAGTATGCACGGGGATGGCATTTTTGATATATGATACATGATCTATAGAAAAATACGTGCATCCCAGACTAGCCAAGACAGGCCAAAGTGGACAGTGTAAGATCTCTAAATGGTATCTGAACAGCTGAATTCTTCTCTAAGTTAGGTGAATCACTCTCCTTGCTCTCCCAAATGTTTTTCATATATATAATTTGACTATCATAAAAATTTGGACTCAAATGTAGTTTAGATTTTATCCCTCCTTCAATGCTGATTCTCACTTTAAGATACACAAGAGTTGCTAAGATATTGACAGTCATTCTTCAGCTTGTATTATTTTCCTAGAAGACTTTGGAAAAGGAAAAAGGAAAAAAAATGGTTTTCTAAAGTTTGAAATAAACAAGTGCTTGGAAGCACTGGTTTAGTGTAGAAAATTTCAAAGAAAAATCAGGGCTTGTTCATGCACTCCAAAAACAAAATTCTAAAACACTAAGGTACTTATGCTGAGTAGTAGTTCAAAACTTCTATGAAAATAATAATTATAACATTAATAATAATAATAATAATAATAATAATAATAATAATAATAATAATAATAATAATAATAATAATAAGTAGTAGTAGTAGTAGTAGTAGTAGTAGTAGTAGTAGTAGTAGTAGTAGTAGTAAGGGAAGATAAAAGAGATGATGTATTGAATAGAGTGACGGCTCTAAGCAATTTGAAACATTAATATTGAAGTCAGGTAGACAGCTACAACTAAATGCTGATTAAATAAATTGCAAAGAGTGACTAAGTATAAAGGTTTGAGAGGTAGTTGTCCATATTTAGAAGAAAGTAAGAAGACACATTCACTCTACCTGATGCAGATAGAATTTACCAGTTTTGGTAAAAGAGAAATGGAGGGAAAGTTTGTTAAAAATAAACATATTTCAGGTCATTGAGCTCACCGTTCTTCCAGATCATAACATTAAATAAACTAGTTGTGCTAGCCACACCAAGAATTGTGTTAATGTTAGGCAAACATTGGAAAAATACTAAAGGGCTGAAAGACTAAAATGAAACAAAGAATGACATGGAAAGGAGTCATCTTAGAGTGAAAAAAATAATTACACATAATACACACATAAGTTGTACAAATAAAGCAGTGGATAAAAACTACAGGAAAATTTTATGGAAGTAGGGCCCTGTCCAATGCGATACTTTTCTTCATTTAAATGAGATTGCATATTTGAATAAAGATGTGCACTTAGATTTCTCCAAGACATTTGCCGTAGGGACACGCATTCTTAAGTAGACTGTATTTTTAAGGAGGAAATAAGTGGTAATTTAAGCCTTTTCTTGTTAATCTTACATATTTCAAAGGATGATTTTTTATAAAGGCAAAGGCAAGAGATTATTATAAAATGATCAAAATTACCTTGCTAAACGGTCTCAATTCACTAAAAAGTGTTTTCATACATTCAGAGGCAAGTTAATAGTTCAGAGGTTCAGTGATAAAAATTAAATCAGCAGGAGGCAAATTCTGTCTTTGAAAGTAAAGATCTGAGGAAAATTTGATATCAATATTTATGACTAGCAGAAGAAAAATTCTGTAATGGCAAAAATATTTCTGTGATAATTCAGTATAGACAAGGATAACAGAATAGGCAGATCCTCACTTTGCACAGCATTAGTAAAATATATGCCTATTTCAAACACAGATACAGGAGAAAAAACTCAAGGAGAGTTAAGAAATCAGTCAGGAGGCAGAAATTAATCGCACCAAATGAGAAGGTTGGGACATTACTTGATCTCTGCGCTTTGAAAGACACTTAAACGTGGTAGAGACACATTGCTAAAAGCCTTTTTAGTCCCATTTACAAATGCATTAAAAAAAAAAAAAAATGGCTAGAGAGTGAAGTTAAATAAGTGGGGTTTCAAAAACAAATTTGGTTTCCTGAAAATGATAGCAATTACTATGGGGACAGGGAAAGAACTATTCACCTTGAAGTGATTGCTTTTAAAGTGAAGTATGGTATTGGTAAAAAAATTTGTTTTAACAGTTTCAAAAAGAAAAATTAGTTCCCCTGTGGATGTAGTTTGAGCTGGATAAACATGGAGATTGTAGCAAACCTCAAAATTTGTGAATTTTGGAAATTTTCTGATTAATTTTTTCCTCCTTTGTCATGGGAAAAATTACCTGCATTGTCATCCCTAAAATAACGAACCTCGAGTCTCCTGATCAAGGTGTTCACTGCAAGCGAACCTCATCTCTCAGGATCTCTACTGATCACTTCCAATAATTAAGGAGAATTTTTTTCCCTAAGCACAGCTGTTCATACATGTTGCTGTTCCTATGGGGTTTTTATTTCTATTGAACATCAAAAATAATTTAGCCATAGCTGGTGATGATACATGGAACAGAGTCCAGGTATGTGTCTTGTCCACATTGTTGAGGACTAAAGAGCGGTCGCATTCAGGCTTGGGACATTTTCCTGCTAAGTAGGCTGACTTTTTTTCCTGTACAGTCACCTATTGAATAGGACATAGTTCCTCTGCCAGAATTATCACAGCAGCTCTTTATCATTTCATGAATTAAGACAGTGACATCTTAGTCATTCCTGTTCCCTGCCAAATCACAGGTAGGTCACCTAAGGACTAGTACAGTTTGCTGTAAGTACAGTCGTTTGTTATCCATAAGGGAATCTTCATGAAATTTGATATCCTATGAAAATTCAGAACAAATGGTTCTAATCAACATTTGTGGCCTTCTCTTTCATTAGAAAAAAAAAAAAAAACAGTTAAAAAAGGAAAAGAGATAGATACATAAAAATTTAAATACTTCATAAAAGAATTATTTATGTGTAGGATGATTACTATTTGTTCACTTTGCAACAGTGCTCAAACAACTGTGACAAACACTTTCTAGTTTTAATGTTTATGGGGTTTCCTATGCATAAAAGAGATATGTATTAGATATGCTTAATTCTTGTTAATAACAAAGGCATAACAAGATCTAGTGACTGGAAGATAAAGCATGTCATTTTCAGTCTTGAAATTAAGGTGGAGTTCCTAGCAGGGAGGTTAATTAATCTTTGAACTAATTTATGAAGATTGGTAGTAGAGTCATCAATATCTGTTATTGTTCAAAAATGAGATTAGATAAATTCCTGAATGACACTTTTCTTAATTTAAGTGTGTTGGGGAGGGCTGTGGTCATGGCTTTTCTTTTCTGTCCCTGGTATCTTTGAGGTTTTTGCCTTGCCTCATCCATTTTCAACCTTCAAAAGCAGGTGAAGGCAGAGGTGGAGAGGGTGGAAGAACTGACAGTATTGTTAATACTTCTATTTGTGAAGAGGCAAAGGATACATTGCAAATGTGATAATGATTGAGTATTGATACAATACTAAGATCCTACTTAGTATTGTATCAGGTATAATTTAGCTATAGAGTAGGATTTTCTCTTGATGAGCTTGGAATTTAAACAGACAGGCAAAGACTTGGGAGGGGTTACAGATTAGTGAAGTGAATATATGAACACACCATTTTAAAGCCACCAGTTACTATTTGAGAGTTCATTTGATATTTCATTTAAGAATTCTGTAGTGAGGGGAATTGCTAAGGCAGGAAAAGAAAATATCACACTTGATAACAGAAACCAAAAAGAGGATGAGGATGTGATGAAGAGGCTAGACTAAAATATGGAAGACTTTTAAATGAATGCTGCAGGAAGGGGGTTGAGGGCAGACTTGCTAGGTGTTGTGTCACTGGTTTTATTGGCTTAAACTCCTGTCTCCCTGAATTAAATATGTCTGAGCTCATACAGGTGGTACTGATTAGGCCTTGAGCCCCTGAAGTGAGTAAAACTCTCCAGTGTGAGGAAAGGTGATGTGATCCTCCTCAGATCTCTGTTTGCTTTCTCCATCCACAGGACAAGCTTGAGTGTCTTTCTGATAATTGTCCTCACTCTTTGAATTGGAAAAATTGTTAAGTTCTTCAGGCATGTAGCTTGCAACAGAAAGTGACTTCACTTATTCAATACCATGAAGTGTGTTCAAGGTATTTTACCTTTGTTTGCAGCAGAGTTTCTGGAAACTGTGTTGCCATGGAAATGTAATTTGCTAGTCTCTTCTAAGAGTGTGTGCTTGGGGAGAGCTAGTGAGCTGTGACTTTATTTCTGACTAACAAATAGGGTTCCAAACATAGTATAGTATATATAGTATAGATGAACCCACCAGAAAGACTGTTTTTGTTTTTCTGAAATCAGCATGACTGAGGAAAGTGATTGGAGTCATGATGGCCAGTTTCCAGATCATGACTGGAATCCTCTACATCACTTGGGATTCAAGCAGGAACTGAAGGTCCCTATTCCCTTTTGAAGATAATTACTCAGATACAGGAGTAGCAAAATCTCATCATTAGAAGCCTGAGTCTTTTTTCACCACTGCAGAAAGCAAACTATTTTGAGAAAACCTATGTGTACACATATATTGGAGCATAAATTAATGATAAATACCGATGATACATCCTTTGAGAGCCTGTGTGGAAGCGACCTTTGGTGTCTGTGGAAAAGGGAAAAGTTTGATCCTGTAAGTGTTTTGAAAGCACAGACCCCTATTTGAAAATTATGCAGGAGTATTTTAATATGGGGTGTGTATTATTCTTCCACAAATAGTCTGCCTCCTTCCATTTACCCACTTAACAAAATCAATTGAGATTCTAAGGTAAAGCCATAAAATGGTTCTTAATAATCTCTGTGAACTCTTCCAAAACACTTCAGTCTTTTGCCAGGGATGCAAACTTCCTTTTTTCAGAAGAATTATTTTCATTCTTTCAGATAACTACTCGGTAGCCATTGTATAGAAATCTAGAAATTTATATTGCAGAATGCAATACAGTTAGTTATCAGGGCTGTTGGTGCCTTTAGACAGCTGAACTTGTGCTTGGAGCTTCCTTCATCAGCTTTTGGTTTCTCTAGAATCTCTCTTTTTAAATCCTTGACCTTTCCAGTTTGCAAGAATTCAACATTTATTTAGCTTTAAATCTTTTTTACTGCAATATGAGTGGAACATCACAGTATATTTCCTTACTGGGAATCTTTCAGACCCTTTCTGAAAGACTGAATTTAAATGGTGTTAGTCTTGGGGATATCCTGTGCGGGGCAGGGAGCTGGACTCAATGATCCTTGTGGATCTACTCTATCTCAGTACATTCAGTGATTCTGTGAAATTGCTATTTTTGTCTCCTTCACAGAATTTGTGATTTCTCCTGGCAGACATAGAACGCAGCATGATACAGAGCCATGTAAAATTAAAAATCCATATATTTTCCATAAGTATTTTGCTTATGTTTTTCATGTTTCTTAAATTGATTTGTACTTCTTTTACTGAAGTCATTTGTTACATGTTATGATTCTTTCTGGCTTATGAATACCTTTTTTATTATAAAAGTCATTAAAGATGTAAAATAATTTCCTTCAGATTGCAGTACTTCTCTTTTTCCTTTTAACAGAAGGACTGTTTTTCAAATATCTGTATAAATGTATTTGTCATTATCTCACATATATCTCTAGGTTAAAACTACGGGGTATTAAATCAGATGATTTAATAAATCAGGGATATAAGTCTCATGCACAAAGAAATTGACAAGCAATGCACTCAGCTGCCCATATATTCTGCAGATGGTAGACCTCAAGCTACAGTTTGACTTGGAAAAGTGAGAATAAAGATTAGGGGGCACATCTCCTTGCTGGTTGTGTTTTTGTCTCCTGCAGGCCATACCAGATATCTCCATATTCCTGATCAAGAGTGCATGCACCATATGGCACCTGCAATGATCAGGGAAAAACCTCTCTGTTGTGTGAGGTATGTACACTCACAGATGGTCCTCACTTCTTCTGTCTTCATTGATGATAGAGCCAAAAGTTTATCTGAATTGGGTCATGCAAATGAGCAATTAATATGCCTTTAGGCACTGAGCCTACAATAAGCCATTCTGCTGTGCATCAGCAGAAAAATGAAACAATGGTGTGAATTTGGTAACATTTTTTCTCTATCTTCTCTGAGAGAAAAGCGACATCTTGAATGTGCCTTATATAAGATACAGAACATGGATTAGTAGAACAGTTTATTCAGAAGCATTTCTATACTCTGTACCTAGAGGCATAGACAAAACTGTTACTAAAACTATAGCAGTTGCTTGAGTGAAAGACTGCACTACTTTTATGACAACTTCAGAGCAACTGTAAAGTTTCAGAGATTCAGAAAAGTCAGTCAGCTTGCCCAATGTGCACTGTCAGACAAGTTCATCTCAAACACAGGAAGTGCCTTAAGAGTATGGCAAGAATTAAATCAGGACATTGACCAGTGTTCTTTTAGATCTGATGCTTTCCCTCCAACTTTTTCCGGGGCCAGGACATCAAGTTTCAACATGCTTCCTGAGGTGTCCTGTTTTTGGCTCACCAGAGGAATATTCCATACCATATGACATAAAACTCAGCATAAAGTACCAGGGAAAACATTGGTGGGAGGTACCCTGCCAAGGGACTGTCTGGGCATTAGTAGATTGCTGTTGATCAAGTCCTTTCATTTGCACCACTTGCCTTTCCTGGGTTTTATTTCTCTGTCTTCTTTACCTTTTAATTACAAGTTAGAGTTGTTGTTGTTTTTATTGTTGTTATTATATTATTTTCATTTAATTTCAAATTTTAAACTTTTTATCTCAGTCCATGAGCTTTCTCCAATTCTCTTCCCCCAACCTGCTGGGGTATGGAATGACTGAGTGGTTGTGTGGTGCTTAGCTGCTCACTAGGTTTAAAACACAGCAGGGTGGAAAAGATGAACCTAAAGAGAGCAGGGAAGTTCTCAAAGAAAATACTTTAAGGTGACAGTTGTATCTTCCCAAGTGGAGTAGCTGATAACACATTATCTGATTACGGACCAGAGATAATTCTGACACTGGTCCTAACATTTCTATACCCAAAGCTGCCAGTTTATGCCAATACATTACTTAGCAACTATATGAAATGACAAGGATGTAAAAGAGCACACAGTGTTGACTCAAAATTACTGGAAGTGCGAAAAAATTCCTCAGTCAGCTCTAAGGCACTCCAAAGGAAACCAGAAAGGATGAAAGATGACTTGCATTCTAGGGCTTCCCCAGCATACAAAAAGTAGATTATAGCTGACATTTCTACACTTTTCTGCAAGTCCATTTACAATAAATATTTAAAAGCAAGAAAAAAGTATTCAAGAAACAAACCCTGAAGGAAAAAGATGGATTCATAATTCATCATAGGACTATATCTTGCACACACAAGATGTGTGCTCTGAATGTGAATTGACAGTAGTATCTTGCCAAATACAATGCAAGTTGAAGACGGGTGATACCGAAAAACATTTTGTGTTGAGTTTAGAAGACAAGCATTGTTTCTTTTAATGGTCAGTAAAATTCACTGTGTTTCTTTACTTTCTACCTTTTTTTTTTTTCTTCCTGAGTACACAATGGTTTCCTGTCTCTTGTCAAAGAACATCAGAATGTTTTAAGACTGAGTAGCCTGTCCTATTGAAAATAAACTTAAAGAGAATGTTTTACTGGTAAGTGAGTTACTTATACAACATGTGATCAAAACAATACATTTTTCGAATATTTACTAATTCACAAGGTAATTTCTCTTCCGTTTCCTTTCAAAGAGGATTTTTGTTCTCTTACTGAAGGGATTGTGCTTTGTAATATAGCAATCAATAACTATCAGCTACCAGCTTTCAAATTAAAGCTAATTTCTATGATTGATAACTTAGGGTGGTTTTCTGCTTGGTTAAGTACAGAACCTAATGTAACCTGTAATCTAAAGTAAACATCAAAATCAGCAAGAAGAAAAAGGCCCTGAGATAGTCTTTGGACTTATGCTCATAAGTGATGATATATTTAGGGAGAACACCAGCACTTCAAAAGAGATAAGTAGGGGTTTTTTTCTACCAGTGTCCAGAGCAGGAAAACCTGGGGAGGTTCCTGTGCTGTATTTTGGTATTAATGAAGGATCAACTGAAATAATGTTATAAGTGGAAGGTGGTCACTGTAAATAGAAGTAGAATAAAACTATCAAATGACCAATGCTAGATGGTATTCACCCACAAGTCTCAACAGTACTCAAGGATGAAATAGTACAACTATAGATCTATCATGTATCTCATATCTGAAGATCTGGCAGTGGCAAATATTATGACAATCTTTGAAAATAAACTTTTCAGAGGAATCTAGGGAAGTGTAGACCTGTAAGCCTGCAGACAAATGAATTAAGTGTTAACACTGACTGAGACCTGAATAAACAGAAGCTACCTGAGAGAAACCCATGCAATTTCCACAAATGCAAGTCCATTATTACAAACCTTTCAAATTCTTTTAAGAGGTCAAAACCCTTGTGGGCAAGGATAATATACTGGTATGTACTGCTTGGATTTTCAAACAGCTTTTCATAAGGTCTTGTGCAAAGCACTTGTGGAGAAAATCAACAGAAAAGGCATGTCCCAGTAAATATATGGCTAAAATTAGGAAAAAAAGTTTAAAAGAAATAATTAAATACTACATACAGGAAATTTCCCAGTGGTTTCCCACAATGGCTGGAACTTGTACCTGGAAAAGGTAGTGAGACGTTACATGACCATGTTTGCACCCAATAAAAGAACTCACAAGTCAAAGTGTGAGAACATAGAGAATACAATTTCCTGTCTCAAAAAGTTACCACAGAAGTACTTTGCCATGAGATTAGCACAGGATTGAGTGGCAGGATAGCTCTGACTCCAGGCCTGGTGGAGGAAGATCTGGTCAGCACACCCTGGGTAATGCATCTGGAAAAGGATTTCTGCTGCGGCAAACTGTGTAAAGAATCAACTGCTCACATGCATATCAAGGATCACCCCAAGTTATGGGACAGATGGTATCTGTGACTACCAAAGCCCCTCCCATGAATGAGCCTCTGTGAGCTCATGATACCTGGAGCTCAGACTGTGAGTTAAGGCACCAGCTCAAGAGGTAACTTAAGGTAAAATAAAAATGGTACTCTTATCCAGGTTTATCACAGACCAAGGGGGAGGTAAACAAAGCTGGGGGAGAAGGATGTATCACTGATAATGGACAAAGAAAGCCAACACAGCAACTCTGATGAAATCAGCTCAGACTGAGTAAAAGGTAATTTAAAAAGGCAGGGGGAAGATCACAGTCCACCTAGTCAAGGAATCCACTGACTCAAAAGAAGAGAAAGACTGAGAATGGACCTAATTAGCAAGAGAAGTGAGGTAATAATTTAACCAATAGAGCAAGATAATGAGTATTCATTCCTTTGTTTTCAAGAATGTGTAGTGAAAAGCTTTGAATTACCTCAGGAATTTGAATCAACACTACCAAGAAGCCAAGGATGAAGAAAGACCAGTGAGACATTACTGGATCCAAGGGCGGTGACTATCTTCTTTTTTATCTGTCTCTCTCCCCCTAACCCTCTTTCTATTTCTTTTATCTCTCTACCTCACATTCACTGTTAAATAAAATTTGTATTATTGATTTGGCATGTGGTCTCATATGCACCTTAATTTGGGAAGAGGCATCTCTCACTCTCATCATCTCTTTACACAAGGTAGTAAGTGTGAGGGCTGACTGTGAAGAAAGGCAGCCTTTTCTGAAAAAAAGACTGACTGGTAAAATAGCAAGTGAAATTTCAAAAAATAGTTTGTTCTTTTTGTATGTAAGGTAAAACAAACCTAGCTTCACACGTAAAATTACAGGGTCTGTGCTGTCTGTTGCCATTGGAGTATGCCTTTGTGTTTGTGAAAGATGAAAATATCAGCTCAGTGCTTGCTAGGAGTGGAAATATGAATCATATATTTGACTTTATGAGGAAATGAATAAAGAAATAGAAAAGAGCATCATTATGCCACTGTACAAAATCACAGTTCATGCACACTCCTAGTTAATGTGGACGGTTCTCATCTCCACAAAAATGACACAGAAAAATTGGCAAAGGTTCTCAGAATCATGCATAATATGGAATAATTTTCTTAGAAGGAGTAAGAAATTACTTTGAAGGAAAAGATAAAAATCATGCCTTATTTAGAGACTGTAGGTAGAGATTTATTGCTCACCATTTCTTCTTGTACAAAAAATAGGATCACCACATGAAGTCAACAGAGGTCAGTCTCAGGATGAGAAACGAGGTGTTTCACACTTGCAGGGGGGAGGTGTGAAGAGGAGGGGGCAGACCTGTGGGATGGTTTACGAGCAGAATTTTGGAGGCAAAAGGTTTACATATGTTCAGCGTATACTGGCAGACATTTTGATGGGAAATCCAGGAAATGTTAGTAGGGAAACATACAGCTTCAAACTCAGAAATATGGAAATACGCAGAAGCTGGGGGAAAGTGTCATATATGCTTTTAACCTGCCCTCCATTTATAGGCATGTGTTCACATAAACTTCTAATATGGAGCCATAAGAGATAATTTAGAGGGGGGCAAGATTAGATACAGCTTGAAGCTATTGGCATAACACTATCACAGGCTTTTGTTTCTCAAGTCAAAAGCAAGAAATTACATACTTTAGATATAGTTTATGTACCTCACTGCATTAGCATTTGGTAGGAAACTTTAGACAGCTTTGTAAGCCCTCATTGTTGTACAGTTTCATGGCTCCACTTTGCTGCATGCATTCAATTATGACAGGCTGAACTCATCTCACCTATCTGCAGCAATCTGGAAGTGTTTATTCTGAACTGACACCCGATTCTCGGGGTGAGAAAATGGGAACTCCAGAGTATGAGTCATTACATCTTAAAATAGATGTTGGAGAAGTCATAAGAAAGTGTAAATCTTGTTAAGTTAAAAAAAAAAAAACTGAAAATGCCAAAACTAAAAATACCTTAAACAACTACATTTCTATACTACTCTAGCTAATGGTAATTCTTAGATTAGATTAGAGGATTCAAAGTTAGATATACTGCCTAGAGTCATAAAATCACCACCGATCACCTGAAAGAAACAATGAAATCAAAAGATTTTCTGTCTGCCAAGAATTTGTTCATCTGGCTTGAAAAGTCTGTCTCTGTGTATGTATATCAGGCATCCAAGTGACAGCCACAGGAAAGCTGTTCTCAGTGTCTGTAGCTAACAATAGCCAGCCAAGAGTGAAATTCTGTTTCTACAAGTGTTCACAATCATGGCAAAGATCTTAAAATCTAAACTAGATTTTAAATACAGTTGAAAATTATATTTAGGCAAGTGAACCAGGATTTCAGCATAGATTTAGGTCCCAGTGAACCTGAAATGAGTAAGAAAGCAAAGTGGGTTGCTGACATGTCTTAAGACTTCAGGGATATAGCACAAGGTGAGAATGTAAATTCAGCATTACCACTAATTTCATTGCTCACAAAGAGTGCAATAAGATGGCTGGTGCACTGCATTTAACTACTGTAGCTAAATACTTTTACCTAAAAAACATTCTTCTCAAGAGGTTACAGTCCATTTCTGAAATTTCATTTTTTTACAGCCTGGCACACAAGGATTTGGAAGAGAGGATGAGTAAAGATATTACTTATTTTTTCACTTATTTCTAGGCTTAAAGTGTAGCATGTCCAGTTACAAATCTTTGCAATTTGTCTACAAGCTTAAGTATCTAAAGGATGATCCAGATATCTAAGCACAGGCATAAGTCGTTTGATACCTTGTGTATCCCACTTGGATACTAAGAACAAATTTAGGATACCAGTACCTCACTAGATATGTGCTATTGCTTTGTAGATGTCTGCTCCAACAAAAAAAAGTCTTACACAGTATTTGATGCCCAGGTCACCACGCAAGATGTTCCTGGTATTTGTTGAAACCTATTGTACTAGCATGAGGTACACACACAAAACCTTCTGTTGAGCCAGTGAACAGCAATCAGTAGGCAAGTTACTGCTCTCTTGTTTTCAGGCATACAATCCAGAACCAAAGGTATGAAGAGTTTTGCTTGGAGGTCAAGGAGGATTGGGTTAGCAAATACATAGGCAAGCTTGAGGTCCAAAAGTCCAAGGTGCCCTGACAAGACACATACAGAAGTGCTGAGAGACACCTGACAGACAACACAGATAGGCTGCTCACAGTCATCTTTGAAAGGTTGTGATGATCAGGAGAGGTGCCTGAGAACTGGAAGAAAGCAAATGTCACCTCAGTCCTCAATAAGGGCAAGAAGGAAGACCCTGAAGGAAACTACTGACCCGTCACCCTCACCTCAGTTCCTGGAAAGGTAATGAAGTGCCTCATGCTAAAGGCCATCTCTATCCACATGGATGACAAGAAGTTGAACAGGAATAGTCAGCATGGATTCACTAAAGGTAAGTCATTCTTACCAAAGTGGTTGCTTTCTACAGTAAAACAACTACCTGGGTGGATGAGGGCAGGGCAGTGGATATTGTCTACCTCAACTTCAGCAAGGCTTTCAACACTGTCTCTCACAACATCCTCATAAGCAAAGTCAGGAAAGTGTGGACTGGATGAGTGGACAGTGAGATGGGTTGAGAACTGGTTGGATAACAGGTCCCAGAGGGTTGTAATCAGTGGCACAGGGTCTTGTTGGATGCCTGTCCCTAGTGAGGTCTCCCAAGGTGCAGTAATGTTTAACTTCTCCATCAATGACTTGGGTGAAGGGGCAGATGAAGAGGCAAGTTCACTGATGACACAAAGCTGGGAGGAGCAGCCAATAACCCAGAGTGCTGTGAGCCCTTCAGAAGGGCCTCAACATGCTGGAGAGATGGGCAGAGAAAAACCATCTAAAATCCAACAAGGGCAAGTGCAGGGTCCTGCACCTGGGGAAGAGTAACCCCCAGCACCAGCACAGGCTGGGGGCTGATCTGCTGGGGAGCAGCTCTCTGGAGAAGGTCCTGGGGGTCCTGGTGGGCAACAAACTCTCCTTGGGCCAGCAGAGACCTTGTGGCCAAGAAGGCCAATGGGATCCTGGAGTGCATTAGGAACTGCACCACCAGCAGGTGGAGGGAAGTGATCTTGACATTCTACTCAGCCCTGGTGAGGCACATCAGGAGTGCTGTGTCCAGTTCTGGGCTCCTTAGGACAAAAGAGACATGGAGGTCCTGGAGCAAGTCAAGTGTTGACCAAGTGGAGGGCAACAAAAATGGTTGAGGGACTGGAGCATTTTTACATGGAAAGGGTGAAGGAACTGGGCCTGTTCGGCCAGGACCTCATCAATGTCTGTAAGTATCTGAAGGAATGGTGCCAAGAGGATGGATCCAGACTCTTTTCAGCAGTGCCAAGAAATAGGACAAGAGGTAATGGGCAGAAACAAATATACAGGAAGCTCCATCTGAATATGAGGAAGAACTTTACTGTGCAGATGACTGAGCACTGGAATAGCTAGCCCAGAAATGGCACGTAGTCTCCCTCATTGATAGATTCAAGAACAATGTGGACACAACTCTGTGCAACATGTTCCAGGATGACCCTGAGAAGAGAGCTTGGACCAGATGACCCACTATACTCCCTTCAAACTTGTCCAATTCTGTGATTCTCTAAAAGTCACAAAGTGAAATTTTCACAGTAGCTGCCTGACTTGTCTGCAAATCAATTAAGAGAAATGTGTAGAAACTTTAATTTGGCTTTTTTCTGTGAGGAAGTAATATGTACTTTCAAATATAGCTAATACACAAAATTAAATTCTGTGTTCAGCTCTCAAAGGGCCAATAGGCCAGGAGAAGTCTGAAATTATATTATTTTTGCATGTCAATATCAAGCAGCAGCTTCTAGAAATTGTGTGTTTCTAGCCTCTTACCAGTCAGTGCTTGCACAGATTTTTATGAGGTATTGATACAGCTATCACAGATAACAAAACAAATCAAGTGAGAATAGAAAGCAATCATCAAAACACTAACGAAAAATTCTGTAGTCTGTAGTCCTGTTTATGTAAGATTTAATTCTGAATATTTATGTGAGCAGCATCAAATAAAAATTGAAAGAAAGCAAGTTCCACAAATGCAAAGATAACTGTAAGGGCCCGTAGCATCCAGTGCTGCTGAACAGATACATTCTGCATTTAAAAAGTCAGCAACAAAACCTGACACATGGCAAATCCATGTGACTCAACATTTGCTCAGAAAAGAGAACCACACATGGCAGTTAGTTTCCCAGGCAACTCTGAATCTCTGGGAATATATCCTAAAGAATTATGTTTCTCAAAATCTTTTACAAGAGAAACTATTGTCATGCAATGGTAAATTGAGAATGCTTTTCTGTTTGAGCTTAATTAGATAATTACTGCAGTTTTGTCCCTAATGTCCTCCAGACTATTTAGGTGGGAATGATTTCCTATGGGTTTCACAGGTTCTTCCAACCTTTCCATATGTTTTAGTAGATTTTTGTTTCATTTTTGTCTAGTTTTGGTAGAATGAGATTGCCCTCATCCCATTCTCTCTCTTCTTTCTTTATTTTTTTTCGCTTCCCAAGAAAACATATATTGCAGAAATCTCTGATGGTGATGGTACTGTATGACTCATACTTCTGTTAGAACCTGGTTTAAAAGATCCTCTGAGAATATTTTGTCTCATTGCTCCAGTGTGACCATGCTTTTCCCAAAGGAAAATACGTGAATAAGCACTATAAACAATAAAATCACTAAAACTGTCAGTGCTGCTTCAGCACAGGGAGGAGGGTGCTCTGGCAAGTAAGGATGTGTGCTTTTAAAGTTTCTTTTTCTAGGAAAAAAATTTGTTTGGAGGCTGTCTTGTCACTGGCAAACAACAATGCCTATAAGCCAATTCTCTTTGGAAGTTTAGCTGGATGTACACACACACTACTCCAATGGTCCCAGTGCACTGGATCTGACTTGCCTCCAGAGGTCCTGACTGGCAGCACCCTATGTATATATGAGAACACTTATTCTAGACAATAATGTCATCAGAAATGGAATGCCCAGGACCACTACAATAAATGATGAATAGAACATTCATCCGTAAAAGTCTTATTTAACCAAAG